>JANIJG010025605.1:0-65062 GCA_024611175.1 Megaceryle torquata
AGCTCCCCTCTCAGGCTGCTCTTCTGCAGCTGAACAGCCCCAGGGCTCTCAGCCTGGCCTGGCACAGAGATGCTCCACTTTTTCCTTTCAGACTCGAGGCTGGGGTTTGGTTTCAGGGTGGGAAGGAGCCTGTGGGAGAAGGGGTGCAGGGTGCTCCTGCTGCAGCACCCCAGGGTGCACAGGCAGAGCCCCTAAATGCTGGTGGGGTACTGGGGAGGCAATGGAGAGCTCGCTGTGCCACACAGCACAACAGCAGACCAGGGGGAATTTGCTGTGTGTAATGAAGACTTCACACCAGACTCACTCACCTGGAAGAAGAGCTGGGGCTCTGCCAAATCACAGGCAGCAGGTTCTGGAGCGTGGACCATCAGTGTCAGCTCAGGGGCTGAGCCAGCTCCCCACGCAGAGAGGCTCCCGCAGACACAAACACAATTCCTTCCCACCTCTGCCAGCTCGGAATGAATAGTGAGCAGCTGTTACCCTGTCTAATCTATCCTCTGAACATTTTCCCTTTTCCCAAACCTTTCTCCAGCCCAGCAACCATTTTCTGAAGAGCTGTAGACACCCTGCACAAATCTGCTTGTGTCTGCAGCTGCCATACCCCAGGGCACCCCTTTCCTGTGACCCCATCCCCACATTTGGCAGCCCTGGGCACTCACCACAGTCCTGCAAAGAGAATGATGTGCCTCCTCCACGGTCCACAGCCCGCACACAGCTCCCCAGCAGCGTGCAAGAGGGTGCCCATTACGCCTGCTCTTGGGGCGAGGGGCTGAATTCAGGGCAAAACCCAACCCCTCCCACCTTGCTTTGCCATATCTCAGCAGCAGGTTTGAGCATAAGCCCTCCACAACATGAAATTCCCAATTAAAGGGACCACATTCCTCCTTCCTGGGCATACAGCATTTTTTTTTTTTTACTCATCAGATTGTGCCCCTGAAGCCTTCCTGCTGCTTATTACAAGGGTTTCATTGGTAGCTTTGGCCTCATCCATGGAAGTGAGGGCTTGAAACCATGGGAGGTTTTTGCTGTTGGTGCCATGCTTCCCGGCAACATCGTAGCTGCTGCAGCACAGGGGACAGAGACAAAACCCCGAGCAGAAGTTTGCAGCAGGCGTTGTGCTTGTGAGAGCTGTGGTGCCACAGGAGCGGGCGGATGAATCCCCTTCCCATGGAGTCAGCGCAGAAGAGCGATCTGGATGCACTGGAAGCGGCGCAGTGTGGAATACAGGAGTTAAAAGCCTCCACAAAATGGGGCTAAAGCTCCTGCTCGAGCCAGTTCTCTTGCAGACTTTGTGTGGGATCTTGAGCTGGCTCTTCCAGCCCATCAGCTTTTCTGGATGTCATAAATTGGCTTCAAGGGGCCAGATTCCAGCAGCAGGAGCAGATGATTCTGTGCACGCTGGGAACTGGTGCTGTGGCCTCATCCCTGCTGCGTGACTTAGAGAACACAGAGCCTGTCAGTGCTGTTCTGGCCAGCGCTGCGGTTACACGCAACGGTGACGTGGTGCCAAGTGAGGGATCCAAACGTGAGAATGTCAAAATCTTTTATTTACAACAGTCTCCAAAAATCAAGGAACACTGAAAATAGTGAGGGTAGGAGACGACTTACAAAAGTAACACGCCTACGTTACATCAGGAATTGTGCTACATCACTCTGAGAACCGACACTCTACGGTCTGCACGTGACGCGGTGAAACGGCAGTGCCCTCCCTCTGTCCTTGGGGTGCTCACACCTCTTTTCCCCTTGGCTTCTGCACCATCCTCACTCCCCTTTGTTCTTTTCTGCTTCCCCCTGCAAACGTTTCTGCTCATCTGCTTGTTGCTCTGACTCTGATCCTGGCCCTCGTCCTCCCATCCCCTCCAGCATCTGTTCAAAGGAGGAGTTGGAAGGGAAAAAGCCAAACGACATCCTCAGGATGGAGACAAGACTTGAAGGACTCTTAGCTCTGAGATCCTGGGTACTAAGCTGGGCAGAGCAGTTAGCAGGGCCTTTGAAAAACAGGTGAACTATGGCTCGTGTGCTATCCGGGGTGAGGAGTGATTTTGGAAGAAGTAACCAAGAGACTGTGAATTTGTCCTGCCTGGCTGCAAATCAATCAGCACCGCTTCCTTGGTGGGCAGAGTGGGAGGATTTATACATGTCACAAGGTTAAATAAAAAGCCTTTTATAGCCTTTCAGGAGGGCAGGCTGCTCTGGTAAGAAAATTCAGTGCAGGACAAGCTAAAAGAATTACACGTTGTGACATAAAGCAACCTCCCAGTTTGCTGCAGTGGAGACAAAACCAGGGGTCTCTGGGGACCATTGCATCCAGACAACTGTATCAGTGGTCCCAGTAAATCTGTAAGCAAGCCACACATCCTTCTTGGGGAAAGTGCTCAGGCTGTCTTTGCTCTGGCAGGGTTTCAGATCCAATGGGGACCGAGAAACAGCCCAGCTCAGCCACTGATCCTCTTTCAGTATCTGCAGCCTTTGGAATTGCCGGGGTCAGTGGCCAAACCTGGTGCCCCAGTTGCCCTTCCAGACCCTGTGTGAAGCCAGCACTTCAAGAGGCACCACGACATAAGGAAACAGAGCAAGGAGACCCATCTCTGTTCCTTCCTCTGACACTGATCCTTGCAAATGACATCAGCTCCGTTCCTCCTGGCTCCAGCGCTGATTTCAACAGGGCTGCTGTGAGCAAAGAGTCTCTCCCTGAGTGTCCACAGCCATGGGGAGCCTTGAACTCATCAACTTTTCAGAATTTAACCCTCAAAATAGGATTTACTAGAAATAAGGGAGCGGGCAGTTAACAGAAACATCCTATTGCAGTGTGCAGAACTTCTGTACATTTTTTCTTAATTTCATCAAGATTAGTTTGAAATGGAAAACTGGAGCATCCCCTTCCAGCTAAGGCTGGTCTGCTCTGTTTGTTTAAAAACACCCAAACTGACAGCTTTGTATGAAGCATTTTAACTCGCTGGCTTTCTCTGCCTCTGAAATTCTTCCCGAGACAACCTCCAGTCACTTTTAGTCCAGACTCTGTGAGCACCTTAAGCACGAGCGGCTACCACAGAGAAGGCTGCACCTTTGCTCAGCAAGATGCCATGGCCCAAGAGATGGTCTGGGAAACAGAGGAGTCATCAGAGAAAGAAGATGGGCAGAGATGTGGGAGGAATTAATTTAGGGCGAGCATCTGCTCTTGGAACAGCACCAGACAGGTGAGGCCCTTGCTTTTTATTGCTACGAGCATCTGCCTCGGAGCAGCGATTCCCAGCAGGGCTGTCAGCCCCACCTTCACATTTGCTCAGATAAACCCATCCATTTTCTTACCTCTATAATTTTATGACTATTTTCTAACCCCAAGGAGGACGCTGCCTACATGGAGATGGATGTACACATCTGCTACAGATTTATTGTCTCCACAGATGCTTGGGGAGATGAGGGTGTTGTAAGCATTTTGGGGAAGGCTGGGCCCCACTTCTGAGCCTCTTTCACTCCACAGCACATGGGGAAAGCACCAGCCACCCTGACCACAGAGCTGCGCAGAGTGATGGAGCAAATGTCTAGTTAGATCTTAAGGGCCAGGACTAGATTTAATCAAGTTTTCAGCTTACTGACCTCTAGGGAGCCCTGGCAGTGGACCTAGGACTGTCTCATGGCTCTTCTGCCATCCTACTACAATCTGGAGTAAGTTCCTCCTCCTCTCCTTGCCTCAGTTTCCTTGCTGGAGGGGCACAATCTCCTCAGTATGCCTTTGTGAATCATCTGCTACAGTTCTGTGCTTATCTCAGTCTCTCATTTTCCAGTCATTGCTCTTCCAGTACCACCTTGGACAAACAAGGGCAAGGTGATGCCCTGCTCCTGCTAGTGCCAGCCAGCCCTCCTGCACTGAGTGAGCCTGGGCTGGCCAGAGAGGAGGAGGAGGAAAAGCGATAGCTTGTCCTTTCCCCTGCCTGCTCCAGAAATCAGGACAGGTCCTGTCAGGTGCCAAGAACTCTGCTATTTTTGTCTGCAGATCAGACCCCAGATACATAAAAGGTTTTCCACTACTTTGAAATTAATCTTTGCCTTTCACGAGTGGCTGAATGAAAAGTCCCAGCAGGGTGTGTCCAGAAGCACTCTGGAGGTGGGGGGGCTTCCACAGCCTCTTTATAGTGAGCACAGACCCAGGACAGCAGGGGCTTAAAGGAGCTTTAAACTTTGCAGGATTCAAAGCACATCTATGCCTTATCTTAAAGAGCTTTCAAGGTTTCTTCATGCTCATAGAAGGAGAAACTTGCTCTAAGGGTGCACTCAGCACCTTATTCTGTTGTCTGGAGACCTGGAATTACCCTTCAGCTTGAATCACCCCAAGGAGTTTGAAGCAGTAGCTAGATTCAGGTCAAACTGCCAGGCAGAGTATCCTTGGCAGCAGCACTAGGGCTGCCTTGCTCTCCCCAGCAGCACCCACACAGCCACCTGGGTCTCATGGGGCTGTTTATCACCAGCACACTGCCCTTGTCGCTCGCTGCCCCTTAGGAGTGTGCAGGGCACCACTAGTAATTTAATTTGGAGAACAGACATAGGGAAAAGCACGGCTTACAGGTCAGTATTGGGGCTGAACTCTGCACAACGTAAGGATAGTCAAAAATCCTTTTCAGAACCATTTATTCATGGGAAGAGGGTTCATTATGAAGGAACTGGTGCAGGTCAGAGGTAGGTGCCGAGGGACATTTAACACTTTGCAAAAAGGAGTTGCACCAAGAGATGGTGAGGAAGAAACCGGGTCTGTTCAGCTCATGCTCTCATTAACCTCCCTGCCTGCAGCAGGATCGCTCTGGATTTCCCCTGGCATCAAGGAGAGTCCTGTCCTGGCACCCCTTCCTCCAGCTGCCACCTCAGGGAAGCAACTTTAGGAACAAACATTTGATCCAGTTTCACAGGGATGACACAAGGTGGAGGTGCTAAGACTGGCAGGGCTCAGAGCGAGGATACGCTGAGCTGAGCTGGTCCATCTCAGGACCACAGTCCCTAGAACCTGGGTGGTAATGGGGATGGGCTTCCTGGAATTTCCATCTTAAAAACAGGGTCATTCCCTACAGAGAACACAAAGTCACCAGGGACAGGGTATCTGCAAACAAAAGGAGTCAGGCTGCTTTCTGGCCGCCCCCTCTCTCTTGGCATCCCTGTAAATAATGTTAAATGCATCTCCCCAGGGGCCTGACCCCTCTTCTTCTGCTGAGGACCAGCTGTGCTGCATATCAATGCACACACTTAGCTATTTCCATTTTAAAAATACGATAGAATCAGTGATGCTTAAAATGTACTTGTTAATGGCACCAGTTTGCAGTTTCATTTTACTTTAATATAAACCATCTGCTCTGAGCCAGCAGCAGCCGCAGGCTGAAGCTCCACTGGCTCCACCACGGAGGGTGGCTCTGAAGTGCCCCAGAGGAGGCACCACTGTTTATCTGTGCGTGCCACCAGCCACGGGCTCTACCTGGCCCCAGTGCTTAGCTCCTCCTCAGGCTAAGAGCTGGGTGCCATGACCAAAAGGCTCCGCTGGGACCTCTTTTCTCTCCACCACAAAGAGCAGAGGCAGGGACTGGTGATGTCCCACACTGAGGTGGTGGGACTGGGCCAGGCTGCTGAGGGCACCAAGCGCATTCCCGATGGCTGCTGACAGACCCAGGAGGTGCTAAGGAAAGGTGTGCTGTCCCCTCCCCCCGAAGGGGAAAGCCACATGTCCTGATGGTAGAAGTGCCACCCCACATCTCCAGTTTGGATCCCACAGTGACACCTGTTAGAGCTCCTGTGCAGCGAGTTCACTGCAGGACAGGCTTGGGTAGGGCATGGCCAAGGGATCCAGACACTGCTGTTTCCCAGGCCCATCCACCAGCTCTCTGCTGTTTTCAGAGGCTCAGGCTTGGCGTGGGGACAGGACATCACCTCAAGAGTCATCGTTGCAATGCTGACCCTGGCCAAAGGGAGGGGAGGGACAGAGTGAAGGGTTTTGAAAGGGATCAGATGGCTTTCCCAACTTCTCCCCTTTTAGCTTTGTGGTTCCAGAAAGCTCTGTTCATTACAACAACAAAAAATAAAACAAACCCAAACCAAACCAAAAAACAAGAGAGAGAGAAGAAAAGCAGAAAGAAATTTGAGAGAAGGAGACCTCCTCCCTCCTACTCACGGGCTGAGGTATTCCCTGGGCAGCCCTCACTGTCCGTCATCCATCGCTACCCAAAATAAATACAAGTTTAGCGCAAAACCCATTAGAAAATAAAGTGCATCTGGAGTCGAAAAACTTCTGGAAAAAGGGGATTTTTTTCCTATTTTTTTTCTTACAAAAAATAGCCTTTAAAAAAAAAGAAAAAAGAAAGGGAGCAAGAAGACAGAGCATGTGGCTCTTGGCGTAGGGTCTACAGGGCTGTCCAGTTTGGGAGAGGGATCTTAACTCCGCTCTTCAGCAGGGCGAGGCAGATGCATAGACCCAGCAGGCCGGCCAGAAGCACGCCCACCACAGCCTTGAGGCAGGAAGTCCTGCTGCGGGTGAAGGTGCCGGGCCCCATGATGCTCAGCAGGGCCGTGCTCACAGTTAAGGTGTACAGGATGGAGACGCCCGTGTTGAGGGCCACGATCTTCCCAAACTTAGCGAAAGGGGCAATGATGCAGAAGAAGAGCGGGACGGTGGCAATCACCGTGGTGACGGCGCTCGAGACGATCGCCACGCCCACGTGACGGACAGCTTCAATCGTCCTCCACTGGCGGCACGCTCGGGGGTCCTGGCGGGAGGGACAGAGGTGTTATGGGGGGGTGGGGACAAGCTGCACTCGCGTTTTTACCCTTTGAGAGGGTGACGTAGCTCCTGGGGTCCCAGGGCAGGACAAAGATGCTGTGGGAGTGCAGCTCGGACAGCTCACGCAGTCTCTGAGCACACTGGGAAAACAGCCACGAGGTTAAAACCCAGTAGAGGTGAAGTCTGCTGGATTTTGTGCCTCCTTTCAGCCACAGACGGCCCGCTGGGTCTCCACAATAGAGGCACAGCTCACAGATGCTGCACCTGGGATCAGACAGCCCCAAACTTTTGTGGTCTCTCTTCCCAGTGAGACAAAAGATATTAACATGGCTGGAGAAGACCTGGAGGCCCAGCACAGCAGAGCAAAGCAATCTGCAGAGGTTACAGGGGTGTAGAGGACATTCTGGCACAAGACCATCTTCACTGGGGCATGAAAGGCTTTAGAGACAGCTGTGGCCAGTAAGAAAGAGACAACGGCATGGGTTGGACCCTCAGCTAGATTTACTGTGCTTAGGCACACAGGCTCCCAGCAGTGCCTGACCAGCCAGCCAGGCAAGCAGCAAGAGCGTCCCGGGCACGCTGGGAGGGTGGCCGGACACATCTCCCCTTGCCCACCGTGCCTTAGGTCCTGCTTCACAGCCAAGTGGCATGGTGGGCACGTGGGGAACGGGTGCAAGGTGATAGGAAGGAAAGAGCTCACCTCTGCCTGGTGCAGGGGCAGGTTTTCCCCTGCCAGCAGGTAGCCCTCCACCAAGTGCACGCAGTAATCGACAGAGGAGCCGACGAGGATGGAGAGGGAAATGGCTTCCACAGCTCCCATTTCCCAGCCAGACCAGTACATAATGGTCACCACCAAGCAGACCACCCCTGTGTGGAAAAGGTCACGTTAGGCACATTTAAAAGGCTCTGTGACCGTTGCCCAGACCTACAGATACAAGTCCAAGCCTGGGGAGTCTGGGATCATAACCCTGCCAGTCAGAATCCTGTACAGCTCCTTCCTGCCTAGAGGCAAACCCTTCCCTCACCTTCCCCTGCCACGGGGACCATTCAGTCAGGTAATGAGACCTGCTGGGGATAGCACAGCACCTAATGAAATATTAGGCAAAGCAACAGACTGATGCTGACCTAAGAGTAACACTTGCTGAACGAATCCGAGCCCAGGCAGGCGTGCACGTGGGGACACGCGCTGCAGGGAGAGGGCCCTTGGGTTTGCTTGCTGGAGTCACAGCCGGGCTGAGCACACGCACAGGTTTTTTCTTAAAGGCAAGAGTGATGTCTGTTTGTGAGTCATGTGTGGGAGACTAAGTGGTTTGAAAATGATAGATTTGATTTTTTAAGCTGTGAAGTTTAGCAACACGCTTAGACCACAATACTGTCAAATCACCAGCCAGGGAGAGGAACCTATTTACAAGTTTGCTTCAAATACCAACAAAACCGCTAAAATATTCAGCTTTTAAAATCTCCCACTGCTTGGAAACAGCAGCCATGGTGCAGATCCTTGGGAAGTAGTGCAATTGTTATTCAGAGCATGTGGGACTTAATCACATTATTATACATAACAGGCAGGGATGGCATTTGTGTAGCTAAAACCCTTATTTAAACAAATAGAAGGGATTGTGTAGATAGAACACACTGGGAATTAGACACACAAATCTACTTTCCCAATAAGGTTCCTATGCATTTGTTGAGAGTTTCTCCTGTTCACCCAGGAATATCAGGACTGAGCCAAAAGGGTTTACACGGACTAAGAGCAATTCAGTTCAAATCACCAGAGACTCAGCAGTGCCACAACCCACCAATTTCCAACAACGGGAGAACCTGACACATTGGAACAGGCCTTTTTACCTAAAATGCTGAGCAGCACTGGCAGCAGGAGGAGGATGTGAGTGGTAAACACTGCCACTGCAGCCACACAAATAAGCAGTGAGAGGACGAGACCGTACAGGGCACTCTGCACGCCTGGAAGAAAAGAACCAGCAAATTTGACTTCTGGAAGGTGACAGCTGGGATGAGAAAGGCACCAGGTCCTTGTGGGCAGGAGCTCACACTAGGGGACAGGGGAAGGGGAGGGTGAAAGCGGGAAGTGGGTGATGAGCTTCTTGCCTCTCACACCAGCAGGACAGAGTCCCTTCCCTTTTCTATTTCCCCGGGCTCTGCCAAGGAGTTTGGCAGTACACGCTGCCTGGTGCGGAAACAGGCTTTAGGAGCTTGCACAGCCATGGTAAGGGAGCAGAGACAGAACGCTTGCCCATCAGACGAGAGAGAGTGTGCTGTGCAGATGTATTGGAGATGTACCTTATCTCCTCAGGGAGAGGAACATGGCAGTCACTTGCCTATAATCTCCATGAAGATCTGCTTCCAGTGCTCACAGGTTTGGAAACCGTGCCGGAGAGCAGAGCCCTCTGGGAAGAGCTGGAGTTGCTGCTGCAGGAATGTCTCCCATTTCAGGTAGTCAGCATATGTCTGGAAGGAAGATTTCCCTTTGTAGGTTGTCTGTAAGAAGATGAACATGTTATTCATGGTGATGGGTGACAGAGCCTGGCCCAGGCTGCCCAGAGAGGTTGTGGAGTCTCCCTCTCTGGAGACGTTCAAAACACAATCCTGGGTAACCTGCTGTAGGTGAACCTGCTGTGGCAGGGGGTGGCACCAGAGGATCTCCAGAGGTCTCTTCCAACCCCCCCCATGCTGCGATTCTGTGTGATTCTTGTGTCCCACTGTTTGGGGCAGGGTATGTAAGGCAAGGGAAGAGGCAGCACAAGCCAGCTGGAGTTGCAGATGGGCAAATGTGCCACCAGCTCTTTGTCTGAGCTCCCCTGGTAAGAGTGAGTTTTGACCTAAGCAGCCACTTCCAGCATCCTGTGAGTGCAGGAGTCTGTCTGCCACAAGGCACAAACACCAGCAAACACTAAATTATGGCTGCAAATAGAAGTGGCCAGGGCAGAAAGAGCAGAACTAAACACCCAAAAGTCTCAAAAAGAAACTGTCTCAAGGATAGATGGCGATGCCACGTGCTCACCGATTCAAACGCCATGGAGATCCACTGCACCTTCCCATCCTTCACTCCTACTGCCCCATGAGAGAGCTGTCCGGGCAGCAGGTTTGGCTCAGGGATGTTCTTACACTCAGGGTGCAACATCTGCAGAAAGGAGGAGATGCTGTAACCTGGAGAGAAAGAAAGAGCAACGGATGGAGAAGAGGACAGGGAAAGGAAGCACATTGGAGCAAGGGATAAAAAGCAACCCAAGAGAAAGTTGCAGGCCCCATTTGTAAGCAGCTGCTTCCCCATGCAACTCTGACTGGCCAAAGCCCTTGAGGTCACAGAACCAGAGCCCTCAGCTGCTGCTGGCTTGAAAGCCATCAACACTTGACAGGACTCTACCAACGCTGTTTGTCCCCAGCTGTCAGGAAGCAGAACAAGCAGCAGGCGCTGAGGAGCTGTCTGCCTGCCCTGGCAGGGATCTTCTCCAGGCACGAGATTGGTTTTTGGCCTGCAGCCAATACACACTTCCTAGGCTGAGCTCCACAACCTCATGACCTCTGAAGTTGGATGAGACTGGTTAGGTACGTGAAGCCACAGGGGCAGTGAGTAGCCTCATCACAACGAGATTAAGTGGGATTTGCTGGTTATCCAGGAGCTACTAAGGATATATTTACTTTTCCAAAAGACTGCAAGTGCATCACAAGCAATACTCATCACTGGAAAGAATGGATGCAGTTCTGTTCTTACCTTCACTGGATTTAATCCCAAAGATAATACCCAGTGTCTTTGGAGTTAAAGGGCCCATTTTGTTTTCCCATCTCCCAGAAGGCATGACCAGGGAGATGTTCTAGAAGCTAAAGCTACCTTGGGAAGAAAAGGAGGCAGCAAGAAGCTGTCAAGAACCCCAGCTAAAACAAACACTGCAGACCAGGAGTCTGATGTTCCTGTCCCACTTGCTGTGTATTTCTCATGGCCAAGACGGCTGGAACAACACACGGGAGCATGAGGTGAACAGCCCATGGAGATAGGAGCTGTGACAGGTGGAACAGGCAGAGCTGTGCTGCAGCCAGGTCAGGAGAGCTGACTGCTGAGAAACACCCAGCTCCCTGCATTGCCTGCGGTTCACTGGTGTCTCCCCTCCCTTTCCCTGCTTCATCAAGATGGGATCTGCAAACTTAAAATCTCTCAGCAGCCCCCCTCCTCTGACTGGAGGGTGAGAACCCAGGGACCGAGGGTCTCCCCAGGGACTCGGTGGCTGGTGTTGGTCCTACCTACCAGAGGGCAGGCACTGAGCCCCTCCTGGCTTCACCAGCTCGGTGTTGCTGGCGATGGCTTTGCAGAGGCGGCACAGGTTGCCAATCTCTTTGAAGAGGTCAAAGCTGTCATCGTAGATAACGCTGCCCTTTCACAAGGAGACACAACAATAAGAGCACCACACGTGAGGCATACACACAGCAACTGACCCAAGAATGTAGAAGCTGAGTCCTCTCTTGGCTACACAGCCTGGAAGTAGTTTATACAGACCATGGGTTATATGGTGGAAAAGCCCACCAGATATTTTTGCTCCACCAGATAACCCAGGAAGAAACTATGTGCCTCCCCTCCCCCCAAAAAGAGGACTAAAACCCCACTTGTGTAGTATGACAGAAGCACTGCTAGATGAATAGCCACCGTCCATGCCCCAAACCACTAGGGTCTGCTTAAGGAGCAGCTCCGAGTCCCCAGCAGTTCCCAGCACTACACTCCAGTGTTCTGCCCACTCCACCACCTGCATTTCTCACAGACCCCTCCAGAGGAAACAGGCAAAGGCTGATTCCACAGTGCCCCCAAATCAGAAGTCAAGAAGAACAAGCATAAAGCTGACGTGCATCTGCCAAGTGACCAGTGCTAAGCCTGTTTTGTCTAGGGAAAGGCTGTGTCGAGGTATCTGATCTGGGAGATAAAATGTTCCTGGAAAAGTCACATTTAGTAACCTTTCCCTGGAGTACATATTTGTATTTTTATGTTAATATCTCATATCAAGATAAACGATTATAGAAAAATATCCATTTCCTGGATCTTGCATTTGTAGTGAGATTTTCATACTGAGCCGAAAATGGGTTTGCTTCTAAAACCCTCAGGAAAGCCAGATTTAGACTCAAAATTAGAAGGTTAGATGTTGCACTCAGAAAGGGATTTTCCAAAAAGTCTGAAGTGATTTCAGTAAGAGCTTCCTGATCTCCATTATTTGTGAATTCGCTAAACCAGAAAGGTCCTTGTGGCTCATCCCAGTGCTACCACCTCTGCTGTTCCATCTGTCTAGACCGATGGATCGCGCTGCCCGGGCCGTGGGGATTAACTAAACACCATCCAGGGAGACCATCCTTCACTGATCAGCCCTAAGCAGGCCTGTCCAGCACGCCAGAATGCGTGTACCATGTCTCCGATGACGTGGTTGTCCAGGCGTCTCGTGCGATTAACACCTCTGATACCAAACACCACAAACACCATGGCTCCAGTGTCTACCAGCGGCCGCACTGCCGGCTTCCCGCAGCCCGTGTTCATGCAAGGATTAAATCCAGAAGTGGCCGACAGCTTTGCTTTGGGTGATGCTGTCAAATACAGAAGAAAAGTTGGTTACGTCAGAAGACTGCCTAAAAAAATAAATTAAAAAATATAATAAAAAAAGGTCTGACTCTCTGGATTCATCCAGACATGGTTGAACAGGTCCTCACCAGCTTACCTTTCTCACTGGGAACATACAGGATGCCTTTGGTGGGTCCATCTGGGCTAGAGCTGAGCAGGCAGCCAGGAGGTGCTACACACACTCGGCCATGGTAAGGGGGCTTGTGTGACTGCGCAAAATACAGTTTCCTGTGCAGCAAAGAAAGTTTGTTATGGGGGACCGGAGGTAGTGAAGAAGATGTGTCCAAAGTATTACATGGAAATAGACGTGGCTCAGGGACACAGGGAAAGGAAAAAGGTGAGCAGCTCCAGACCTGGGTCCCTAGCCACTGAATATTCTGTGCTGCCTGTTCAGCCCAAGAGTTCAGGTGGGGCAGGGTGAGACTAAGATCAGCCGTGTCTTTTTGCCCCCCAGAGCAGCCCCCAGTCACAGTCCCGCAGCCATCAAACCTTTGGCATGTTAATGATGCCGTGGGCCTGCAAAACAACTATGCAAAGACGGGGCACATTTGCAGCAAAGCAAGTCCTTGGGCCACCAACTGGGTGCAGGACTGGCACTGGGCATCCCACACCAGCCACTCAGCTCTGCTGGTTTTGCTGCCTGGCCCCGGGTGGGGTCTGGAAGGTTACCGTGTTCGCTGCTGCTCCTTGGCGGCCACGTAGAAACTGAAGTCGAACTTCCAGCCTCTCTTGGTGTCACAGGACAAGGTGGTCATCATCCACTTCCTGGGGCTCGTCTGCTTAAGCAGCCCTACTGTGGACACACAAGCTGTCAGCTTCCTGGTGAAGTTACCGAAAGGCACTCTATACACCTAAGCAATGGATTAATGAAAACAGACACTTAACTCCACAGGGTTGCAGCCTGTTGCACATCAGCATCACACACTCCCCTCCTCCCTGAGCGCTGGCACAGCCACACAGAGTGAGCACTGCAGGAACAAACCCAGCCAGCCCCCAACCTGCCCCCTTCCCAGGCTTGGCCAGTGTGCGATGGGGCCTCTCACCACCCCAGTTCTCGGTGGCCTAGGCTGAATGGTGGCTGCTCTGTCCAGGGAGAGAGACATCTGAAAGTGAGTCCTCCTGGGGAGGATGTGTGCCCAGTATGGCCTGGGCATGAGCAGTGTTGCCTGCTTGTCTGTGTCTGTGGATGGGCAGGAGGAGACAGTGGGGATCCAGATGTCTCAGTAGCAGTTTCTACTGGAATGAGCCCAGCTAATGACACCAGGCTTCACCTGACCTCCACAGACACCCTCACTTCTGCTCCCAGTGCTGCCAGTCACATCACAGCAGCAAGAGGGAAGTATCACGGCGCCGCAAGGCACAATATTTAATGATGCCAGGCACAGTGCCCTCCCTGTTAGTGACCTTACTCTGCAAGTTTCACCCTGAGCTACCCAGGACCCCATGGAGAGACAGGAGGAGGCTCTTGTGCTCACCTGTTGAGTGCTGCACTCTTGATAGAGGGGTCCAGCATCCCTGGACTGACTCACCTGGAATGAAGGCACCTCCCCATCTCCTGGTGACACCATCTGCCAAGGGGCAGGGACACTGGCATTGAGGGAGAATCTGTAGATGGCTGGCCTTCCCTTGCTTCTGGACTTGGAGATGTACACAGTTCCCTGGAGATCTGAAGAGAGGGCAGGAGGATTAGTGGTACTTCTCAATTAGCAAATCCTACAGACTGGGCAGCAGCAAAGGAGGGTTATTCTGGTCTTCTCTCTGCTCTGGGGCAGCAGGCACAGCCTCTGCCCTCCACCTTTCAAAGGTGTTCACAAACATCCTGAGCTGCCGTAATTCCTGATGCCTTATTGAGTCATGTCAGCTCAGGATCTGGCCCAACAACTCTTTAATCCCCAAAATCCCCTGCAAATCATGCTGAATTTTACTCTCCTTGTGGCCTACCAACAAGGTTGTGATCCAGGACTGGGATGCAAAAGCTCTGAGCTCCGAGCCCTGCACTCAGACCAGAGGGATTTGTTACTGGACTGTACTGCCCACCTGGGTTATAGGACCATGGCCCAGAGAACAGCAGTGGGTATTGAGGAGAAGGGTGACTGTAATGACACCCCTTCCATCCAGCACCAAACTAGGGCTCAGCAGGGCAGGGTCTGAGGAGAATGATTCCCTATCACCTATTCAGACATTGTACAATTTAGTTTTCACCCGAGTAGATCCAAATGTGGTCAGAGTCATCACACCCCACTTACCTTGCTGCCCTGCATCACTCATGCTCCCTTTGCTTCCCCAAGATGACCCCGAGCCCCTCTTCTTTTTTTCCAAGGAGGTTCGGATGTTGTTCTGCAAACTGTGGGGCTTTTCCTGAAACAAACCTGTCCCACAAGGTTAGTCAGGGAGGAAAGAGTGAATGGCACGACAACAGACCTCCCAGCCCCATGCATGCCATGGACTCTGCTGCTGAACACCAAACCTTAAGCAGGGAACAGAGAGCCACAGACCCTCAGCTGGTCACTGGCATGTGACCAGCACGCAGGAGTAAAAGGAGTCATTTTCCATGGACTATAAAAGAATTGTGCCTGCAAAGACACTCAGGCAGTTCCTGGCTAAAGCAGAAAATACTTTTCAAAGTAACTCCACTCCTACAGGCAACTCAAGCATCCCCCTCCCTGCATGCATCTCCCTTCAGTGGGACCCATCCCACGTACAAGGAGGTGTTGGAACAATGAAGGCCTCTACCTCACATTTCAGCTCCTCCATCCCCAGGGTTTAGGCCAGGCTGCACCCACCATGGTCTGGGGACCAGCACTCTCACCTGAGCAGGTAATGCAGGAGATTCCTTCAGCACTCAGGTTGTATTTCAGGTCTAGCAACACCTGGATGTTAGTGTCTGGCCGGAACAAGACTGGAGCACGGCTAGCTGGGTGGAGGCGGCTAGCAAAGAATATGGACAGGAGCAAAACAAGGAGAAAGAGCCCTGCAAGGAGAAGCTCAGGTAAGTGTGAGGAACTCTGCATGTGTCTTGCACGTAAGACATACTCAGGCAACAGGCGTGTGGCAGAAAGATGGTATTTTCAACAGGAAAAAGGAATAGCCCCCAAAGCACGCTGGCAGCTGGGCTTTCTTGTGATGAGCCCCATGCCTGGAAAAACCCATCAGGACTGGCCACTTCAGATGCGAGTGAAAGGAGAGGGATGGAAAAGTCACAGGGTTCCTCATGCAGCTCCCTTAGGGACTGACTGCTCTGGGGACACACTTCCACTGAGTTTTATACCAACTACTATGTCCCTTTTCTCAATCTCTTGTCACTAATAATCAAGGCTTGGGGACTGGTTGAGGTCCTGTCAAACCCTCTAAAATCCATGCAGGTGGAATAGCCCCCTCCTTCCTTACCAACAATCACCCATCTGCTCTTCACCGCAGACCACAGCACCCAGTGTTCCAGCAGCTCCTGCAGATGAGTTATCAAGTGACCCCGGTTGCTCTTCTCTGCAGGCAGCTGCAGATTTTCTGGCATCACAGATACCAAGGGGACATCCCCCATTTCCAGGGAAACTAGAAAGAAAAATCAAAGGCAGTCTCAGCGCTCGGTGTCATGGATGTCTCAGAGCTTTCTGTTCTCCTTTACAAAATCTTCTGCAAGGTGCTGTACAACTCAAGAGATGGAGTAAGACCCAGGCAGAGGCAGTGACTTCCCAGGATGTCATAGGAAGCATCTTTATCAAGTGACTGCCATGTGAATAGCTACACTTCTAAATCCCACAGCTCAGTCCAAAGCTTGTGCTTCAGGGCTATTCTTCCTCTGCCAGATCCCACTAACATTGCTCATAAGGTCACAGGGACACCGCATGCTTCTTGGGCCAAGCAACAACTTGTCCCTGTCCCACTAGTATGTCTTACAGCTAATTAGACACAGCAGACCTGTTCCTGACAGCAGCCTGGCTCCTATCTGAACTCTTCGCTCCAGCTCGGGGATGTCCAGGGAGCTGCCCTCTTCTTTACGGGTGAGAAGTGGGCACTTGCTGTCGTGGGGTCAAAGCGTGCCTGGCACGCTGTACAGCTGACCCACAAACCCTCCTGGGTCACCCACTGGAACAAGCTGCTTTGCTGCTTCACAAAGTACCTGATGCCCAGAGGCCCCTGGAGAAAAGCATCCTGCTGTTCATTCTGCTGTAGGAGCTACTTCCACACATTACCAGTGCCTGTGGCTCTGGCATACTAAGGAGACAGCTCTTGCAGCACAGTGCCAAAGCTTAGCTGTCTGCCCATCAAAGGCAGCTCGGAGCCCGCTCTGCAGGGACGGGGCTGTGCGCTGCTGCGGGATCCATGGGCGCTCAGCCATTGATCCATCTGCCTCCAGTTCCAGTTTGCCACTAGGCCTGAAAATTGCTCGCTGCCCAGACCACTTCCACTGGGGGGTTTAAAAGGAGGAGACTTCAGCAAGTTTTAAAAGGCAAATACAACGGAGCCTGACCCCATAAGCACCCTGATCTTCAATCATATCTAAAGGGGTTATCTCCTGCTAATAACAGACAAGGAATTTCTGGGCTCTTTTTCTAGGTTGCTTATCAAGTCACCGCCCTCTTCTTGCTGGATACTCTGAAGAAGTGATGCTGGAGAATAACAGTGTTCTCTTGTCTGCTTCCCAAATGCAGTGCTCTGAATGGCAGGGAAAAGCAGAAAACTCTTTACTCAAAGGTGAGCTGTCCGCGTGCTCCGGATTAGATGTTTCATGGCTACATCCATGTCAGGATCACTGATTCCAGCCAGAAAGTACAATCCACATTAGACCCAAGAGGATTAGCAAAGTACTTAGAAAGCATGTAATGACACCCACTGAACATCTCAAAGCAGCTTGCAACCATTAGTGAGTTCAGACTCCTACAACCTCCTGTGACAGCACCATCTCCAGCTTGAAAGTAGGGAAAGTGAGGCATTGACCAGCGGCAGGGGCAGGAAGAACCGCGGGATTAAGAGGGCAGTGTGGTCTCCCTGAAGGCACGACACAGCAGGCACATACCAGGCTCCTCCTCCACACTGAGCAGTGGGATGTCATCATCGAGATAGGGAAGCGTCTCTCTGCCTGCTCTGGAGGTGGCCTCTGAAGCAATGAGGAGATCTTCAGCCAGGTGCAAGGCACTCTTTTTGGTGCACTTCTGACTACAGCTGGATTGGAGCAGGGAAGGAGACAAAGACATGAGTTTTAAGCCACACATCCTGCAAAGAGTTACTGGTGGGCTCCTACAGTGATAAGGAAAGAAGCAACAGCTCACTCCAATTACTTGGAAAGACAAGAGGCACTGCCATGAGCAATGGCCATTGCTGAGTGCTGAGAGGTGAAGGGCTGAGCTGCTGGGCTGGACACACAGAGCAGGGCTGAGCCACGAACACCGGGCGCTGAGCGACGCGAGTCTCAGCAGTTTGTCTCCCTGCTAATGAATTAAATCAGGCCAGGTCATCTCACTGCTAAAGAGCAGGGGAAGGGGAAATGTGCTCCCTTTCCAGTACATCTCTGCATGCCTTGCTTCTGCTCACAGCCGGGAGCAATGCTGAGCTGTCTGCCTTGCAGGGCTCGTGTCCCCACAGCTGGAGCATTTAGCTCTGCAGGAAGTGCTCTGAGGACACAGATGGCTCCACTAGTCGATGGGATTCAATGCAGAGGTACAACTGGCATTGCAGAGTCTGGCTTCTGGGAGGCACCTGTGCATACACCAAGGGGAATGAAACTGGGACCCGGCCATTCCGTTTTGCTCCAAGCTGGAATAGCAGAAGTTAAATTTCCCTCCTGTTAGAGACTAACAGGGAATGGCAAAGCCAAGCTGCCTGAGGGGGATGAGGATAACTGAGAGAACAGGGCAGGGATCTGCACACTGCCTTGGCCATGAGTTCCACAACAACTTCCCACCCACACAAGGAGGCTCTAGGGCTCACCTGGTTTGGCAGGAGCTCTCTACTGGGGACACATAAAGGGTCCATATTCCAAGAGCAGCTGGCATGGTGAAGAGCACAGCTACCCAGCAGCAGGACACAATCAGTGACATGAAGAGTCCAAAGTCATGCACAGCTGGGATCTACATGGAGAGAGAACATGGAGTTGGCATCACCTAGGGCAGGAGACCTGAAGAGAGACCAGGCTAGAAAGAGATATCTGGAGAAACCTGAGAATATCACACACTGACCCCAGCTGTGGTAGTCAGCAAACCTGGTATGTAAGGAGTTGAGCTGCAGCCTGACAGCCACTGGTTTATCTGTGGCACAGGAAATATTGCCTTGGATGCTGATACAGGGAGAGTGTTCACTGCCTTAGAGCAAGCAGGTAAGGGACAGCCCCCCAGGGCATTGCAATTCCAGCACGCCCCTGTGCCAGAGGAGAGGACAGAAAGCTGGCAGCTCCCCTCTCTATTAGGCCCTCTGGCAAAAAGGCCCAAATCTCAAAGCTGAGGAGTACCTGAGAGAAGATGTTGGCAGCATATGCTGCAGCCGTGGTCAGAGAGGTGAAGAAAGTGGCCTTCCCTGCTGTCTGGATAGTGTGGATCATGCGCAGCCGCAGGTCCTTGAGGTGGGTGGCTTGACGGTAGGTGTTGATGAAAACAAAGACATCATCTACCCCTGGGAAAAGAGGGGGGAGATTTTGATACTTAGCTCACAGTAAGACACTTGCTAAAAATCTACTTTCCCCTCAACATCCGACCTGCAAATATTTCACTTACAGGTAATGGCAGGAAAGGACTTGAAAACTCAATCTACATTTGCCACCACCACCTTCCTCTCTCCTGCAGGCAGGAGTTACAGCAAGACAGCTCAGGCAGGTGTTGAATAAGGACGTGCTTACCAATTCCCACAATGACAAAGGCAGCCACACCATTGAGTATACCCAGGTACTGGATCCCAAATACGACATGGTACAGGAACAGAGCCACCAGGCAGCTTAGCCCAATACTGGCAATGCCAAAGAATGACAGGAACACTGCAGGAGGAAAGGAACATGATAAAAATAGTACCGCTGGTTGCCCCCAGGAGAACAGACCCCTCCACCTGCCCTGTTGGGATACTGGTTCCCAGGAGTGTGTTGGCGACAGGGAATAGCTCAGGGCTGCAAGAGTACTGCTTGCAGACACCTTCCCACGAGGCCCATCCATGAAATGATACCAGCTTTACACCAGCACCAGTAAAATGTGAATTTGATTCTTAGTCCTGCTCTCCTGTGAACCTTCCCCCCACCCTGCCCACAAATCTCTGCTCTGGAGAGTCAGACTTGCATGACCTTCTGCATGCTGCTATGGCACAAAGCCAGGCTGGTGTCAGGGCACCAGAGCCTCTCCTGGAGCTTGTAGAGACACGGGGAGTCACAGCATGTTTGGACTGGTGTGAGAGCAGGGTGGCTGTGCCTGCAGCCTACCTGAGCAGGAGGTGAGGATGTAGACCAAGACGGCTATGCAGCTACTGCTGATGAAGGCCAGCAACATGTCGTTGTTGAAAGTCCTCCTCACTTCATAGTCAAATAAATCAGTCCCTCCATACAGCACCTGGACTTTGCTAGGGTGGGAAGATAGGAAGGAAGGAAGGAAGAAGAGCAGGCAGAGTTGAGTGTAAAAGGAGCAGAGCCAGGAGATTTAAAGCACAATGTCTCCCCCAGAGCCAAAGGTCACTGCTCTAATACACTTGGCAGCTCTCTGAGGAAACAGCTCAGAGTGGCAGGAGCAGGTTGAAACAGGTCGCTGCTGGAGGTGGAGATCACACAAGAAGGGAGGAAAAAAAAAAAGAGCAGATCTAATATTTTTAAAATTCCTCCAGTGCATGGTGGGTCTTTGGCACTAACAGACAGCTCCCAAAGCCCTCAAAGCCAATTCCATCTGGAATCCTAATCACTGTTATTATACTGAGCACAAAGGTAATAACCAGCGGATGCAGGCAGAGTGAGAGCTTAACAGAAACCATATGATTTACCAGCTTCTGCTTCTGGAAGCAGGCTCTGAGCAGAAGTAATCCAAGATAATTCAACCAGGAGTACAATAACACCACGCCATAGGAGGCTATCAGGAAGCCGAGCTTCAGAACTGAGCCTTGGCCCCAGTTCCCTCCCAGCTTCCCATAACTGCAGCTCACCCTGCCAGCCCGGTGCCGAGGACGCTCTGGGGCTGGCTGCGTTTCACTCTGCTTTTGAGGATGGGTATCCCTTCGTTCTGGGAGCTATGGAGATTGAGAGCAGCAGAGCTGGAGCCTGAGCAGGTACAGGGACACTGGGACTCACTGTCTTCCCTTGGCTGGCTGGGTACCGGGCTACTCTTTTAGCCCTTTTAACTCTATTTTATCATTTGCCTCTTGAGCACCGAGCAAAGCTCTATTCAACCGAAGTCATATAGACCCAGTGGTGCAAAAAACATTTCCTAAAACTTATCCTGCCCTGAAACTCCCCTCCCCATCTTTCTGTACCCAGAGCAAATGCTGCTGGGAGGAATTACGCTGGCATCAGACCAGTTGGGGCCAAATTCAGATCAGTAAGGTAGAGAAGCAGCTCTGCTGGAGCCAGCAGAATTGGATGGGTGAGATGGAATTGGACAGATCCGATGCCAGACAGGGGCTGAGTGGAAAGGCAGGCACTGGATTCAATCTTTGGCTCCCTTTCACCATCTCTCTTGATGTCTCTGGCGTGTTGCTGCAGTAAAGCATCTGAGTGGTTTTCTGCCATATGCTCCCCACCCTCATTCAGAGCTCTCTGCCTGAGCCCAGCTTCAAAGGAGATGCTTTTTCTGCTTTGTCTGGAGCATTACACCGTGGCCACTGCTTGATACTGGCCAGCAGGCTGAGCTGGCACAGGCCAAGCCTCCTGCACTTTCCAGGTCAGACCGAACGCTGCGGGGCTGTCGGAGCAGAGCAGGCACATCTGCTCCACAGAAACCTTAAGATCCAGCTTTTACACCCCGAAGGGCCTATTCCACCCACTCCTTTAGTGCAACAGAAAGCACCAGCATCCCCAGCCTCTGCCTTTCCCCGCTCTCACCTGCTCCCAGCAAGACACCTGCCCTATCTGCACACACCTTGTGGACTGCTTGGCCAGCATGGCCACGTAGGTGATGACAAAGTTCTGGAACTTGCGGCGCTGCTCCTCCCAGCGGTCCTCCACCGAGTAGTAGTTTGGCAGTGGTGCCCCAAAGAGGATTTCGCTCCGCAGCAGGGAGCTCTTCATGTTCTCGGCAGACAGGCCCTCATCCACATACCAGTAGAATTCGGGGTGGGTCATGGCCAGCTCCAGGGACCCTGCAGAAAAAAGCAGCACCACTTTTGTTAGGTCCTGCTTAGCTGACGTGGCAAAGCACAGGGGCTAGTCTGGCAAAGGGAAAGCAGGAGTCATCCTGTTCTTCATCAGTGATGCTGACTGCTGCTGCCTTGCAGAGAGCAAGGAGGGACTGCAAAGACTTACAGTCCACTTCTGCACTGTGCCTTTGCTTGCCAAGCTGCCTGCACGCAGCTCCGCATCGGGGACACATCTTCCACCCGACTGTGATCGGAGCCACAGCTCCCCCAGGCAGCCCCACATACAACATCCCATCAATACTCCCACTGCTGGGCACATTTAGTCCTTGTACAATGGGCCAACATTTGTTCCATCACACCGGGAAGGCACAAGAGCTAAACAACACCCAAGGAAGATGAGAAGTCCTGGCTCTGCTGTGACCTGGTACCTCTGCCACCTGATGGTGTGAGAGATGCAGAGATGAGGCCCTCAGCTAGTTCTGAATAAAAGACACCGCCTGTCTACCCCAAGAATGCAAGTCCCCTTTAGTTCAATCCAGAAGCAACACTCTTTCCTGTTTCAGCAGCAGAATTCTTACTCGCATCAGAGCAGACAGAGTTAATTCTTTGCCTGCTCCCGGACAGCGATCATCTGCAGCCTGGGAGACAGATGGAGGCTTCATCCCACAGCCACATCACACCCACAGACTCCTCATGATTCACCTCTTTTTCACCAGCCAGAGCCTCTGCTGTACTGGAGGGGCACAGTACAGGGTACAGAGCTGGGAGGAGGTGGCAGAGCCTTCCTCCTCTCCTTAGAGGAGTATTTCCAGCTGGTGACTCACAAGCTGCCTTCCAAGCTCCAGAGCAGCCCACAGACCCCTTTCATCTGCTCTTCAGCGCAGGGAAGCTCATCCCTATCATCTGTCCAAGACCTGACATTGCTCTGGTTAACCACAGTCATTTACAGGGGACAAGGGGCAGTAGGAGACAATGCAATGCAGGACTCCTCCTCGTTTGTCCCTCTTGCTCACCCGTCTGGGCCTATGTGACCCATGACTGGAGTTGCAGCAGCTTTGCCAAAAGGGTTAAAAAAAGGCCTTGAGGTGCAACACGGCAACATCTTCCTCTGTACAAGGCAGTCACCCCTCTTAGCTGCCCCTCAGGAAGCGACCACCTGAACTTGCAGGGCCTGTGTGCTTTCAACACACCAGCCCTCGCCCATGGCCCTCAGCTCACCTTGGATGTCAGCAAGGTCTTGTCCCATGCCATCGTAGTAAATCTTCCCTCCTCTCTCCGTGGGGAAGAAGTAGGTCATGAGGGAGCTGGGAGGGGAGCAGTAGGAATAGGAGCCCAGGGGCAGGTCCTTCAAGACCTCGTGGGGCTTCCAGCAGAACTCCCGGAAGCGAGGGTGGTCCATGATCTTGCGCTCGACCTCATGGATGGTAACCAGGCGCTCAGTGGTGAAGATGTTGTTTTCAGAATCCCCCCGAGCCAGAAAAATGAGCTCGATGCGCCAGTGGGCATGTGTCTGTGTGTTGGCACTGATGTAAGTGCTGGAGTAGTCCCAGCGTGGGGCACCCCTCCCAGTTCGGGAAGTCCTGTTTCCTGGGTTCAGGTGGACATGGGGCTTGGGGGAGCTCGTCCTGCCCTCTGGGGTGCTGCGCTTGACCCGTGCGCTGACCCCGAGGTGGGAAGCGTTGAGGTGAAGCTGCTGGAGCTGCTCAAAGATGAGCCTCTGCAGGGTTTCAGAGGTGAAATCAGCCAGGTCACGGCGGTTCCTCCCCCATGACCCAAACTGGGACTTGAGGGCCAAGGCAAGTGCATCAAAGCGCTGAGAGGACTCGTGGTTGCGGATCTCAAAAGCGTTGTAGGAGATGTCAATATCCAGGGCCGGGTAGTGGAGGAACATGACAACAGCAAGCACAGCAGGGATGGCACAGCCCAGGAAAAGGATGAAGCCGGCGCAGTACGGGTTGGTAAATACCCAGCCAACGGTATTCCAGAAGCCGGACACCGGCAGGGTGACACGCAGCGGCTTGACTCTGCACGGGCTCTTCCCGCACAACAAAGCACCCTCTCGTCTCTTCCGAGAGCTGAAGGCTACCTCTTCATCTTCCTCGTCTAGCCAGGCGTCCTGTAACAAGGGGTCATCCTCTGTGTCCATGTCCAGCACCTGCACAAAGGGGCAGAGAAGAGCAGTCAGCAAGGTCCTGCAGCGGGTGCCACCAGGCGCAGCCATGAAGCTGCAGCAGCTGCCGAAGGCTCTCGGGACACAGTCCAGCTCTCCCAGCCCTGCACCCTCGGCAGCAAAGCACGACTCCTTCCAAACCTTACAGATTTGCTCCAGCTGCTGAAAGAACAGGTTCACCATGAGGTGTCCCACACCCTGCCTGGCAGAGGAACCAGAGCGGAGCAGTTCAAACAACAGTCCCAGAGCTCAGTGCTCTGGCAGAAGAAGGCTCTGCATGGCTCCAGGAGCACCAGGCATGGAGATGGCAGGGGATTCACGGTACGCTGCTCAGACTGCAGCAGCAGCAGGAACATTAAATTAGCTAACCTGGTTTTCATGCCCAGGAACAGTTCATGCTACCAGATGAAAAATGCAAGGCACTCTATTGGCCTTTCCTTAAATCCAACAATAGATTTCCCCAGCTGTTTATAGCTGTAGTCACCTTTCCCACCACGCACGCACACACACACAAGCAGAAAGGGCTGAACAACCCCCCTTTCCTTCCACCCCTGCGGGATATTATTTCTGGAGTGTTTTTTCCCCGTTCCTATGGAACGGACGGGAAGCAAAAGCAGTTAATGTCCCCATGGAATGAGAGGGAAACTCCCTGATCAGCCCACATGTGGGCAGGGAAGAACGGGAGACTGCCTGGGAGATGCTCTGCTTCCCAGGGGACTGCCAGCCCACACGGCTGCTCACACCTCCTCATGTGCCCCTCCTGGGTCGTGTGGCAGCCTCCCAAGCCAGGGAGCCACAGGTCCCCAAGAGCAAAGACCAGATCCTCTAAGTGTCACCCCCAGATCCTCTGAGTGTCACTCCCTTTCCTGGCAGCAAAGCCACCAGCCCCTGCTCACTGAATGAATGAACAGAGTCACTTTGTTACTTGACCCTGACAATTCCAAGCTGTTTCCACACTGTCCAGAAGCAATTTATGAGCTTTGCTCCTAACAGGCGCTTGTGTCTTAACAGGTCTTAGATCAGCAGAAGATGAATTGCCAGCACCCCTTAACTCCAGGTCCTCAGAAGACCTGGGAGCTGCCTGAACTTGGACCAAGAGGAAAAGCAACGGGGCAGAAAAGGGATGTGCTAAGGAGTAAGGGTCACAACAACCTCCCTGGCTCTAGTCAGTCTGGGTGATGCCTGTGGCTGTGTGCAGAGAGAGTTCATGGGAGCTCCAGCAGCACCCACGGGATTCACTCTGGTCACGATAGTACCTGTGCTGGCAGGTTGGGATGAGCCTGTGGAGAAGAGGAACCTCTGAGCTCCAGCCTCCCTGCTCCTGCCCACACCAAGGAAAGCAGGGATGTTGATCAGTGGCTTTAATCTGTAACTGATCTTGTCTCAAAGCATCCCACCCTTCCTGTCAATGTGAGAGTGGGGACCCTCCCCGTGGGACTCCCACAGCTCATGCAGCTGGCTCACCCACCTCAGCCAGGCTGCAGAGCTGTGCAGGAAGGGACGTGGGAGCCTGTGCCAAATCCTGCCCCCACTCTGCAATCTCACAGTGCAAAACCAGATGGGCACCACTGATGGCAGATGGTCACAGTCCCTCTTCTGCCAGGCCTCCAATCCTCAGGAGGCTACGAAACAGGGTGAGGAGAGGGTGGCTCACAAAACTCTGCTGTGTTGCTTCCCCCTTCAAATGAAAGGCTGTTAGCAAGAAGAAAGCGAAGGGAGGGGGGGAGGGTATTTTCAGCTCTCTGGAAAGGTGAGGAGAAATCTTACTGGGTTTCAGGCTCCATTAAGATTTCTTTAATATTCAGGATGCATAATCCTAAACAGCCAGGGAGTGTCTGAAAGTTTCCCTGGGCAGCCACACATCACTGTGTGAACCTTCAGCACTGGGACACAGCCAAGAGCACATGAATAACACTGCCCAAGGCAGCTCCTGCTCTGCAGGTGCCCCTCCACCCCAACCTCACGGGCACATGTACCCACGTGCTCTGCTGTTGCTGCTTACAGAGAGCTCTACTTGTGTCACGACAAGGAGGAGGCTTTCCTGAGTCCCTGAACCTGCATCAAAATCCTCTCCCAGAAGCTCCTTACCACAGCCCTGCCTTCTCTCCCTCACTCTACACTCCCAAACTCTCCTCAAGAGCAGCCCTAATCCCATCAGCACCACAAGGCAGTGGAGGGCAGCGGCATCCTCCACGTGCCCAAAGCCTGCTGGCACAGCAGCCCCCCAGCCACGGCACGGTGCCAGCTCGAAGGTCACCCCACGCCTCTCACCTTTACGGACGAGCAGCCTCAGCACACACAAGCCCTCAGCCAGCGTGTAACTCCCAACCATCGCTGGGCTGACGAGTCCTGTCACCCCTCTGCCTTTAAGAGACAGCCAAACTACGACTTCAGCTCCCTTAGCAGGTGCTAGGGGAATGCAGGTGCAAAGCTCACTCATCCCATCTGGGCAAGCTGGGGGGTATGTGCAGCTACCTCCACTCCACCCAGCTGCCTGGGCCTGGGCTCTCCTTCAACAGGACAGAGTTACTGCAAAATCTGATCGAACGTATGTATTCTCTCCTTCTAAAGAGAGGTAAAGAGCCATAATAATTTCCCATTTATTGAGCTACTGAGGAGAAGGAGGGAAAAGATTCTAATCCTGAAACAGAAGAGCCTGCACGTGACAAGAAAGGGAAACAAGAGAGACCGAGATAGTAATAAGCCAGCAGAAAAAGGATCATACTGTCCTCATTTTTAACCAAGTGCTAAATCCTCAACTCAAGGGTAAAGAACAGACCTCAGGTATCTCCCTCAGGCTCTCCCATCCACCCTCGGGGGGACTGCAAAACCCACCTTGCAACAGAGGCACACCCACCGTGTCTGAAGGCTGAGGCATTCTATCCTCTAGCCAGACTGGTATAAACTCTGACGCTGGTGTAAAACCCAGCACAGAAATCCTGGAAAAGCCCCAAGATTATACAAACTCATGTGAAAACTGAGTCAGGGAAGGGTCAAGATTTGGTGCAGGCAGAAGGGAAGGGCTGGGAGGGAGCACTTGGGCTGCGCTGTCCCTGACGGTGACAGCCAGTGCACGCCCAGCAAACACGTGTGTGCATCCTGCCCCAGTTCCACCACAGCTCTGAACTCCCTTCAAAAAGAGAGTTTCCACAGGACTCGGCTGCAAAGCCAGACACGGCTCACTTAGCACTGCCCTTGGGACTTGTCTGGCTTTACTGCCTTCGTCAGATCCTGCCTGGGTCAGGATGAAAGCTTATCCAACCCCAACCACAGCAAGCGGAATCGGCGGGGGAGATAAACCCTGAAATCAGCTAGAAGAGGAGTGAAATGCATTTTTTCTGCTTGAATTCTTCCTGGGGGCTTGCTTGTTTTCCCTCCACCACTTCCTCTACTACCCAGGGGCTCTCAGCACTGAAGCATGGCCCAGTTAGTTTTTCAGTTCTAGGATACGCACACTGGAACTAATCCTGCAGTCAAAGCTCTGCCACGCTTCTGTGCGAGCCGAGTGGCTCCAGGTTGGAGAGAGCAGAGGATAAGAGCACTCCTGGGAGCCCTGGATCCATTGCTTTTGAGCAGAGGCACTGATTCAGCAGGTTGGGACAGGCATTCAGATTTCTTGGGCTTCCCTCTGCCCCTTCCAAAGCAAACAAGCTTCCTTCTGGTTCAAAACCAGTCAGGACTTGGTAGGGTGGCAGGACCTCCTGTAAAGAAGGTTTCTGGCTCAGATTGAGGGGGCTGTTACAGGCAGAGCTCGTGTTAAGTCAGAGAAAGGTAAAGGAAACTGGGCAAAGTAGCTCAGAGAAATACTTTAACTGCAAACCACCTCCACGACAGGCTCTGACTCACAAATTACCCTCTGCTTCCTGAGGCACATACTTGGCCACATGAAGACAGATCTTGCGGGCCCCTACAAGACCACCTTACAGACAGCCCTGGCCCCGGCTGCAAGCAGGAGGCAGAGCCACAGCTGAAGCCACCACGGGGTGCCCCATGGCAGGGATCAGTTCCCACCGTCCTGATGCTTTCAGGTTTTTCCACCAGGAACGCACAGAAGCTTTGAATAGAAGTTTGGTGAGAATGGCCTGGGCTGCCACCACACGCACAGTGAAGGACAGGTCCTGAACCAGCCGCTTGAGCTCCTCAAGCCTACCCACAGAGCCTGCAGCAGCCCCAGCTTTCTGCACAGCCACGCAAAGGCAGATGGTGTGGGCAGATGGTGCAGCTTGGACAGCAAGATGAAGGCAAAGCAAGGGGCAGGTCTCCCTGGGGTACCCGACACGGGGAAGATGTGGGGTGTGGAGCCCTCTCCCTTCCCCACAACACCATGGTATGGATGAAGGTCACCAGCAGGGCTGCAGAAGGGAAGAGCTCTGCTCTTCAAAGCTGCCCACAGAGAATACACCGCAAAGATGGGGGGGACACACACAAACCTCAAAGCTTTTGTGTAATGGCTGCACAGAAACCACAGACCCCGCGTTCCCCTGGCAAAGCTGGGCCTGCACAGTTCATGTTCAGCTCACCCACCTCCTGTCCTGGTGTCAGCACCCGTTCCCCTGTGCTGCCTCAGTCAGCCAGCCAGCCAAGAACTGCTTGGGGATGGGGAAAGGGGAAGCCAGGAAAGGCAACGCTGCTTCGGCGGCACAGCTGAGCTCAGAGGGACTTTGTAGAGATCTAACTGAGCTGGGAAGGGAGGGTAGGAGGGGGATTCAAGAGTGGAAAGGAAGGAGGAGTCTCTAGTACAGTACATAAAAAAACCCCTCCTCCCTTTGCATTCAGCCTTCAGTCTGCCAGGGCAGCTTCAGCATCCTCCCAGGAAAAAGATCCTTCCTGATCTAAAGATGTGACTTCAGAAAATCTGCAACAGCAAAGAGACACGCGGCCACGGAGAGACTCCCATCTTCCAGGGCTGCTTGGTACAAAGACAGCTTTATGGAAGGCACCAATAATGCCAGGATCCAGCTGATGATCTGGTTTGCCTCTTTGCAGCCACAGCAGCAGTGTGGAAACATGACTAGGAGGAAAACAAGGAAGGTCTCCTTGCCAAGGCTATTTTTTTCAGTGCCAATGGGTTCTTCTGTGCAGAGGAGCACAGAGGCTCTCACATCAGATCTGAGTCACCTCCCAGGCCCTGCACACCAGATAACCTGCAGCTGAACCTCAGCACCACAGCCACAAATGCTACCAGAGCCCAGTGGAAGAGGCTGACCCCTTTCCTCCCTGGATGACTGCCACAGATGAACCAGTAACTGACAGGCTGGGTCTCCAAGCCCCTTGAGCCCACCTGCCCTGCAGGGATTGTCACTCATCTGCACCCCAGCCAGAAGAAGCACCCATGCAGTTCTCACCTGACAGTTCTTTTTCAGTGAAATGTAGGATAGGAGAAAGTCACCAAGAAGTTGGGAAGAGGCAATGACAGATGAGGAAGCTAATTACACCCGACCTGACTAATTAATGCTGACTTTCAGATTAAAAAATCATCACTAGTGTTCCATTTCAATTACTCAGTTGTTCCTTCTTACAGGAAAGAAGCAGCCTTGTGCATCAGCAAGCTAGAAAGAAAAAAGGAAAGCAAGCACAAGGCTAGAAGGGGAGGGAAAGACAATTTCTGTAATATGGGAGATTCCTATCGACAAAATAATTAAACCTCACATTTTTTCCTCCCATGGGCAAAGCTTTCAGAGCAGAGCTAGCAGTTTTGCACTCCTATTTGTATTCCTGAAAACTCTGAGTTTCTACCCAAGGCAGCTTTGTTAGCTATAGAAAATTCTTTTAAGAGGGAGAGAAATGGCTTTTGTGCTTGCAAAATCATCCCAGGAGCATCCAGCTCCTGCAAAAAGCCCCCTCTGTGTAACGATGCCGGCCGATGGCAGGGATGGAGAGAGTGCCTGCCAGCCCCGTTACGCTGAAGAATGCTGGATGCAGCCAGAGCTGCGAGGGCATCCTTAACATATACCCACTTTAAAGCTCCACAGTGACACTGTGACCAGAGTTTTGCTCTGTACTTGAGACCAGTCTAGAAGTATCAGTTAAAAAAAACCAACCAACCAAACAAGAAAGGGCTTTCTCAGGTCCCCGCTCTCCTTTTATCAACGGAGTTGCACCAGAGTGCCTGGAGGAAGCTGTATGTTGCCCTTTGCCAGTGCAGACTTTTGTCAGGGAGAAAAATGAAACAGTAAGGAGGAATTAAGATACAGTATCTTGGCCCCTAATTGGAGGTCTGACTTTCAGAGGTGTTGTAGTGGAAAAGCAAAGCAGGCCCAGGACACCTCTGACTGGGAACTTGACCCTGTACCTCCTGAAATACTTCTGAAAACACTGGCTCAGTTCAGCCACTGACCAGAACATCTGCCTGGGGATACAACCCAGCATCTGTCTCAGTGGAATACAAACCCAGAAATGCACGTGCTGCTTAAAGGCACTGGTTTAAACTGCTGGCTGGACTGGCTCCACTATTATTACCACAACAGATCTACTCTTCCAGCTGCACAGCACAATGCAGCAACAAGGCTTTCATCTGTTTTCTTTCTGGGCCCTTTGCATTTCCCTCTTGCTTTAAATCCTTTGGTAAAATGCACAGAAACGTTGCCAGACCCCGGGCACTTTGCACATCAGAATAATATCAAAATGCTCCAGCAGCACAGTGCTGTTGGGATTGCAGCGTGGGGATGCAAATGTGTTTGGTGGGGAAAAAGTTCAACAAAATTATTTTAAAAATATGTATTGAAAGCTCTATCATCTGCAATTCCACTTGTCCACAGGAGGCAAGACAATAGCTAAGGCTGTGGGCAGGGTGGAGGGTTGCCTGGTCTCCCAAGCTGTATGGAATCGAGCACACACGTGCACGCTCCCACCCAGAGCAGCCCCTTTCACTGCTGACTCTCCTACTCTCCCCTTACTGGCATTTTTACACCCTGGCTAAGACAAGAGCAGCTGGAAGTGGAAGAAATCAGTCAGACTCAATGATCTTAAAGGTCTTTTTCAACCTAAATGAATCTATGATCTATCAACCTGCTTTCAGAAAGGGCAAAGGATGGTTGGACCACTCTCAGCCCATGACACCGAGGCTCCCCTGCCTGCACGTCCACGTGTCTGACAAGCACTGATTACATCTCCTCATAACTGCATGCCAAAAACAGTGTGGAAAGATTAGCTGCAAAGTCAAGCACTCACCAGTCAGGAAATGCCAAATTCAGGGCTGACACAGCATCCTTAATTTGCCCCCCTTTCTGTAAATGCTTTGCAGTGCAGTTTTTCTTCCAAGCCTGGTGTCCAAAGGCAGGGACTCTGGTCTTCGATGCGATGGATGATGCTCCCCGGACCCAGCAGCTATTTGCTACCTTCTTCTCTCCTCATTGTTCAGCGTGTGGTCTCACGCCTCATTTCCTGCACGCTGCTCGTGCCTGGCTCAGAGGCAGAATTATTAATTTCCTCATGAGCTTTTCAACGCTGCCTGTCACGACAGAGTCTGAGGGCTGAATAAACAGGACTGAAGTGAATCTTCTCCTAGCATCTCGGAGGAGGAGGGAGTGGTGTAGTCCGCATCTGACAGATGTGGGAGCTCAGGGGATCAGAAGGAAAAACTAGACACTTATTTTGGGTGCCTAGGTCGATGCATGGGATACCTGATTTCTTAGGGTGCACAGAAGGATGGCAATGGGGATTGCAAGCAACAAACCACAAACTCCGCTTTGCTCTGCGAGGATAATTTGAGTTGTAACATCAAATGTAACCATCCTCATGCAAGGTAACCTCTGTGCTGACAAACCTCTCACCTCTAGAGTGAGAAATATCCAACCTCCACAGTGAGAGCCAATTCCACACTATTCTAACCACTGCTGTACATACCAGTACCCGGGACACCTCAGAAAGGCTTAATGGTGCCAGAGAGCACAAGGACCATCAGTTCCCTCATCTCTTTACCTCTAACCTGGCCACGCAGATAAGGAAGAGGCTGGAGAAAGGGTCTGCAAAGTCAGCATTTGGGGAAAAAGGAGAGAGATGGCTTAAAAGGTGTTTGCTTTGCTATGTGACAAGCCACTACCTGATCACAGGACAGACCAAGGAGAAAGTGGACAGAAGAATGAGGTAACTTTGCATCTGTGATCTACATAAGGATGTGGAGCAAAAGCAAGAAATAGAGCAAAAGCAGCTCTACTGTGCTTTGCCAGGAGTAGGGTGCCTGTAAATAAGAACTAGCTCCAAGTCTGCACTTTTAACACCACACTTTTCCTGAACGTTTTATTAATTAGCAAAAAGAGTGATCCCACTGCCTTGCATCAGAGGAGACCTTCATATGGCACCAGCCTGGGCAATCAAGGCAGCCCCACCATGGCTCCAGCAGGCACCGGCCAAGAGGTCTGTCCTAGGGTGCTGCTTCCTCAGTGGCTCCAGGAAGAATCTGTACCCTGACAGATTTAAAAAAACCAAAAACCAACCCAAACAACAAAACATCCAAAAGGACACAATAAATTGCCCCAAAACACTTGTACTGGCACTTTTTAAAGAGAAAGGTCACTAAGGTTTGTTAGCATCAAACCATATACGTTCAGTGTCCTGCCATCCCAGTGCTGCAGAGCTAAACCCACGTGAGAACTTTGCAAACCTGCACGACACTGCCAAGAAAATTCATTCCCTGATAAAACCATTTGCTCCTGGTTATTGCAACTAATGATTATAGGTGTTAGAAGACAACTTCTTGGTTATAATCTCCCAAAACATGTCTTGCAGCCTTGTGCCGTGTTTACCACTTGAGTAACTGGCTCGTGTTAACGATAAGACCCCGCTGTTGCTCCAGCACATGGTGCTTGCTGGTTTCTGCACACAGATGCTGAGCAACCCGAGACTCTGATACGCTTCAGAAATGACATCCCTAGCCACTACAAAAATCACTCAGATTTTGTCTGAGCCCCAGTCACTTGCTTGTTGCTAAGTCAAGAGTTGGCTTCTGGCTCAGCCGCGTGCCTTTCGGTGCTTTGACACAGACTTCAAAGGCACCCTGGATCCCACCCACCAGGGGCCCAAGATAACAAGCTTGTTAAAGGTGTGTGGATTTCCACGCTCCAGTGTCTACCCCTGAGCACCCGTGCTCGCAGCAAAGCCTTTACACATCATTAAATACAGATGGCTGCCACAAACCAGGGCCTTCTATTATTATCCTAAAAAGCATCACTTGCTCCAGGAAGGAATCTCAGACTGCAGAGAGGATACACCAGTTCCCAAGCCTCTGGACTAAAGTGTCATCCCCAAAGCCTGTGTGCTGCTCTTTTATAGATAAACCCAAGCTTCTCACACCACTGTCACCCTGAACAGGAAAGCCAAGTCCTGCTTGTGCCTGGCAGTCATTTATTATTCCACCTCGTGCTCAGGCTCCCTGGTTTACGTCACTGTGGGCACTGACACCACTCTATGCTCAGCTGGATGATTCCCAGCTCTGCCCCTGCTCCCCACACCTGCTCCTTGCAGCAGGAGGAAGTATGAAGACAAGGGCTGGCTGTGCACTCTCCTCCATCTGCAGCTCCCCAGCAATAGCCTGCTTGTGTGCACACTGTGCTTCTGGGACTAATCAAAACACTCGCTCCTGAGGGCCCCTCTCCAGAGTCTCCCCATAAGCTGCTCGTTCATCACCGAGGAGGAGGAGGAGGAGGATGTGGGCAATTTCCTCCTCACCAGCACGTGAGTCGCTTTCTCGCCAGCAGTCTAAGTGGCGGTTTGTGCTGAGGGGACCAGTTGTGGTTCCATGGGCAGCAATATGAAAGGTAATCCAGGAATGCCAAGCTATGCTGCCAGTCCTTGCCAATCACAGCACAGGCAGCTATTTCACCTCCACTTCTTGCCACTCCAACATCAAACATACAATTATGGTTAAAAGAAAAGGTTGCGAGTACTCCCCTTCACCTGAAGTCTCCGTATTCAGCCAGCTCTGCTGATTGTGCTCTGACCTTCCAGGAACAGGAGGTACAGTGAGAAAGTCCCATCTGCACATGTGTAGGAGTCATATGGATCAGAGTGTCTCGCTGCAGATGCTACCTAACCTCACAATGATGGATCTAAAGGTCTTGCTTTTTTGCTGCTATAATTTACTGACATCAGAAAATGCCAGATTCATGACAGGAAGGCTGCAATCTGTGGTGGGAACACAGCTCCCATGGTATTTCAGTCATACTCACTTTTTCAGCAGGGCTTTCCACATAGCAGCATGAAAGAGGAATGGGTGATGCTGTAGTCCTCTCATAAATGAGGGAGCAGAAGACATGCATGCACCATTCCAGCTCCAGGCACTGAGCTGAGCTCATCTGTGACATGCCCTCTTATTTCTGTGAATGTGAGGGTCTGAATTTTGGGGAGAATTCATCCTGATAGTCACTACAGCTGGGTGGGTATAACTGCAGCTAACCATGCTCTGCTGTCACCCATGGAGAACTTCCTACTGGATCTGGAGGGACTCAGCAAGTAGGCTGTAGCTGGTTGTCTCTCAGCAGCCTCTGAAGCAGGATCTGAGCAGGTATGACTTTCTTATCTCCCACACTTCTCTCTCAAACACATGCAGCTAGCTGCTCTCCCATGAAAACCTGGTGCTTCTGGAATTTGATTAATTCGTACTGCTTTTTCATCTTCCCAGGCTCCCTGAGAAATCAGGAAGCAGAGGTGGAAAACCCAGAGGCTGGAGAGCCTCTAGTGCCATAGCTGACTGCTCCAGAGCAGGACCTGGATGAACATGAGGTTTTTCAGAACAGAAGGAAAAGTCCCTGAGGGGAAGAGGAGGATGCGGGGATGCGACAAGATGCCTCAGTACCTGAACAGCATGTTGGCAGATCCCCTGCCAGTACAAGGGCTTAAAGCTTACTGCCAGCTGCACCAGCCATGCAGAAACTCACATTAAACATTAGCGCAGCTCGATGAGCACAGTCCTGCAGACTGTTAGCAGAGAAAGAAGCAGGGTCTTGGAATAAGCAAACAGGCTTTAATGATACATTAATCTCAGGGAGAGTCCAGGATGCTTCCCAATACAGACAAGAGACACTAAGAGCTGGTTCCTGTTAGTCGCTCTGCAAGGGATGGAAATGCTGCTGGTGGCAGCTCCCAGAAGCTGCCAGTGAAGCCACGTCTATAAGACACAGATTTAGGCCACCAGGACTGGGCTGATACAGCAGCAGTGTCCCCTTTCTCCCCGCTCTTCTCCCTCCCAGCACAGACCTGGAAGAGTGCAATCTAAGCCTAGCATAGGAACAGTTCAAAAGAGGCAGACACCACCCTCATCCCTGTTCCCCTTCTACCACCAAAGATTCAGAGATGAAAAGCCAGGAGAGCTGCATGAGCTCAGAAGCTCATGAATGGTAATCGCCCAATCCAAAGGATACCAAGGGACTGCCATCTGGCAATGGATCAAAGCATTTCAGGCTATTGTTCCCAGTTCCTTACCTCATCCCACACTCCTCAGCCAGGCATTCACAGGCTGAGATGCCACTTGTGCTAACTGCAGGACTGAGACCTGCAGTTCAAACACAGAAATGAAGGAAACGGTCGTGGCTCTGCTATTAGATTATCAGTTTTTCCTGGGCCACATCACATCATCTGCTTCTGAACTGTCCCCATATTCTGGAGTCTGAGACCCCACCTTCCATCCTTTCACAACACGCCCTGTCCCAAAGCGCTCTCCGAACCCAGGCTATTCTGGCACAGACATTTGTCAACTGATTTTCAAAGGGATTCACTCCATTGCTCTACACTGAGGTGGAACTGTGTCTGACCCTCTGGAAACCAGACCCATTTGGCTGAGTTAAGGGAGCAAAGCTCACTGTAGGCAGTCCCCAAATCAGCCAGAGGAATGAGTGCAAACAGCACCAGGATCTGCAACAACTGAATAGAAAGGAACGTGGGCAGGAATGAATTTAGCCGTGTGTGTGCCAAGACTTGGATCCAGAAGGCATGATCTCCCCCACGACAGATCAGAAATACAGGAGAAATACAAGAAACAGCAAAAAGTCAATAAAGGAAATGTCATCACAGTCCTAATCTGCCTCTGCTACTTACAGTAGAGGTCTCTGTTACTGGAATCTAAATCAGGTCAAGAGCTTTACCGGACCATTTACACAGAAACCTGCGCTGTGAACTCTGCACTTAGTGCAAGGCAACTTTCACCAGGGAATTGGTTCCCATGTAGCAGATTTATAGGAATGAAGCTTCTTTTCTTCAGCTTAAGCAGTGCCCCTGGGGATGAAACATTTACCTGCTGATATGTCTTGTTTCCAGTTGTCACAGGCCGGTGGTTTATAGCTCCCTACGAGGCTGCAGCGTTTCTACCGTGCTCTGTGCACAAGTCTATCGACATCTGTGACAAAAGGGAACTGGGCTGAAGAACACCAAAGGCCACAGCTCAGTTGCCCACTTGCTGCCTGTCTCAGAGCCCCACACGCTACGATGGAGCTGCGGTGTCTGCGATTGAGAGGAAGAGAAGGGTGCTCTGGGAAGTAAAATTCGGTTTGGATGTGGAAAACAAATGGCTCGAAGCAAATACATCAGATTCTGAGACACTCCTTTTAAAAGCATGTCCATAAATTTGAACTCGGGCAAGTCCAAGGCACTGACAAGTGTTCAATGGGTCCTGGGGAACCGCAGCTTCCAATGCCTGGGCCTGGAGTTTGGGGATTGCGACTGTTGGCAGGAAGCACCAGAAGAAGCAGCTTTCTGCACGGTTCAAGAACTAGCTTGAGCTTTCCAGCAAAACAGATTTAGCTTTCAAAACAAGCTGTCATCTATATTGTCCAGCCTCATGGCCCTCAGTTTAAATGGAGCCCACTGTTTTATTGAGTCACTTTCATGCTTTTGTGGGCCTGTCCACCTTTCCATTTCAACTCGGCCATAAAAATTGGCTTGGAAATTAAACTTGGCGCATGAGTTGTTAGCTGGAGAGCAAGCGGGAGGGTGTGCGAGGGGGGAGGTGGAGGGAAAGAGGTGGCAGTAGAAATATGAAGACAGAGGATTTGGCCAGATTTGATTCACAGGCAGGAGCCAGGGTTGCTTTGGGCTTTTCTCAGACATGTTTAAAATGTCCCGTTGGGCTCTAGTTAAAATCTGAGTTTGCAGCTCCACCTTCTTCAGGAATTCATTTGCCTTTTTAAAAGGAGGAAGAAAAAGGGAATTTATTTGATTCAGGGAATCAGTCACGTTGCATGTTCAGCAGTACCCCTGCAGGAGAAAGGATCAGGTGCTGTTTTGGGGCTTTTTCCCCAGAATTTCTCCCCAGACCTTAATACAGCTCTCCAAAGCAATTCTTTCTTAGTTCCTGGGTGTAAAACCAAGCCAAGAAACAAGTGAACATATAGCACATCCCCCTAGGAGCAAAGAGCACTTTGCATTTGTGCATCATATTAGCTTCTATCAGAGGCTGTGTAAACCCTTTGCAAACACCTATCAGATCCAACCCCCTTATTCCTCCAGGGAAATAGGGTGGATTACATGCAAGGTTACAAATGAGTTAAGCAAGGCTCCACGGTCGAGCTCCAGCGCCGCTGGAATTCAGACATTACTTTTGCTGAATTTTAACAGAAGCTAAATACAGACCAGGCAAGTTACCACTAACATCGTTAAGTTTTAGCTGCTATTTGGGGAGCAGCAGTGGCACCTGCAACTCTAGTTAACTGCAACACAAACTAGGTGCCCAGCAACTGAGGCATCCCAAACCCAGAGTCATCTTTGCTACACCAACTTTCCAGATCTGCTCAAAATCACAAGACTTGTGGCAGAGCAACAACAACATGACTCAACTCTTCCTAATCCTCTGCTTCAGTTACCAGACGCCCCAGCTCCTCTCAGGCTCCTTACCAAAGTCTAAAGATGTTAATACCCAATGTGTGATGCTAAGATAGGAATTTCCTTCTCTGCTATTGGTCTGCAAGCACACAGATCCTTTAAGAACATGGGAAGGCAGAGAGAAACAGGGCTCCTAGGATACATTTTTGTAGACAGACTGGGAAAGAAACAATGTATTGAGCCAAATGATCCTGGTAATGAAAGTGCCAATTTAACGTAGGACACCGATATCATTTATTAAATGTAGATCACCATATATAGATGAAGAAAGAGATTCTCCGATTTGCTAGCCTACCATCAGCCAGTCAAGTGAGCTCAGAGTAAAACTGGAGACCTCCCAGAACCCTACTCTGTATTTGAGTCAAAGAAAGAAATTGCTGCTAAGCAGAAGTAACATGGGAACAAAATCTGTGGCAGCATCAGACAGGATGCCCTGAAGCCCATACAAGCTCATCCACGCACTCATCTTAACAGGTAGATCCTGGGCTCACGTTCCCGGTAACAAATCCGAAGTGACTTGCCTGACGTGACTGCACTTACACACAGCGAGCACGGTGGCAGCTGCAGGACCAGGCCCCAGAAGCAATAGCATCTGCACCCTCAAGTCCAGGCAGCAAAGTTATTCTCACCTCTGACTCTCCCCCATAAAGATGTGGAGAGTCAAGGCCAGCAGCAGTTTAAGAACCAGACGACAGCCAGTATGTCTTGCACCCCCTGCAAACACGTTGGCTTCTCCCCCTTCTCCACTATTTATGTAACATGAGTTGCCTTCTATTCGGGAGGAGTTGTTCTCTATTAACAGAGCTTGGCAAAGATCAGGAATTAACTGTGCCAGCTTTCCAGCCTGATGCCTTAAGGCAGATGGCAGGGATTGTATCCCAGCTTCCTTCCCCAAACCTCTTCTCCCGGCAAGCAAAGAGAACTCAAAACAGGAAAAGAGGGTCAGGTATCTGTGAAGCCCTAATTTCAGGGCAGGAGCCTACGGCTCTGCGCTGGGCATACCTGGTGTGGCACTCCAGTTATTCATCTTTTCTGGTTTCCAATACTATAGAAGCATGGCTCGATAGCAGTGCTGAGTCCTCAGAAAACCTCTCTCGTGGTGCTGCAGAGGACAGTTAATGACACTATGACAGGCTAGAGGGTCATAAATAATGTTCTACAGGGTGCTAATTCAGACGGTTGCCATAGCTCATGCCTGAAGCACGCTGCCATCAATGGGACAACTTACAACTCGCAGTTAAACCCGAGCTGAGACCTATTCTGGACTGGGGTCAATGGAAAGTGGTTTGCTGATTTCACCTACAGCTGGATTAAGCCCTTAACTCTTACATTGTCTCCTCCACATTCCTGAATTATTCATTAAGGGCCAGATGCCTCAATCTATACTCACACTACACTTAATCTGTCCTTTAAATTGACTTTCACAGCACCTTACCCTTTAAATGGTTTCACTGAATGCAGCAGAGCTATTTGTGAAATCAGGTTCTCCTCCACAAGAGGAAAGGAGGCAGGATCTGGCCCTTAGGAAAGGTATCAGTAAGGCTAGACCTCAGAGAAAATTCACCCTGGTAAAGCTGCATCAAGATGAATGAACTCCAGTAAATTGGTGTGAAATCAATCATTTAAAGAGATATCCTGTTCTGTGGTATCACAGGGGAGGCATAAGGGAGTGCTAGGAACTAATATTTCATTTTTCAACTTCATCACAAGGTCTGGAAACACATTCTCCTGCCCCTGGCCACAGATTCAGAGCCGAATGGCAGCTTGCACGTGAGGACCGTTTTATCTCACTGCAGAGAGAAATGGAGAGGTGTCTGGAAAGGAGGGAGGCAAAGGACACATTATACTCCTCTTGACTGGCACAAAAGGAATGAAAAGTACACGAGACCGCTTGTCACTGGGGAGGTAACAGGCACTCACACTTGCCAGCAACTTCTTCCTCCGCCAGCCTTGCAACTTCAGGCCTCCCAGACCAGGTTACTGGCTCTGATCCCGAAATCCCCCACGGCTACTTAAAACACCAGAGAAATTCACATCCCAGGAGAGCCGATTACCGAGCACCTTTCGCCACTGAGCCCAAATCTATAGTCGGATACTTGTAAACAAACAGTGGATTAAAAACCAAGCCAATCAGGTAAGTGAAAGGAGAAATCGTGTGCACTACATTGAGAAGTGTAACAAGGTTTAATTTTTTAAGAATGAATTAAATCTGTTCAGTTCTCAATTATGTCAGTGCTTGATAAGATTAGAGGATTAAACCAACTGTAGGCTAAATGTTCCGTGCTAAAGAAAGTCTTGCCAGGATTTCCTGCATGTTGGTATGCACAAGACCACAGCAGCATCACCCAGAGACCCTGGGACTCACAGTAGGACCTGTTCAAACTTCAGAAATAAAAATCACAGCTTATCCAGATTTTCCATATGCTGTCAGGGCATGAACTCCTATCCCTCTCCAGTTTCAGTCAAGCTTACTTATTAAGTACTTGTACCCAACAGGCAGGGCTTTGTATAAGCAGCACTTATCTCAGAGCACTGGCATCACAAGAGGATTTCAGATGTGTTGTGGCTTTTTTGGATGCAAGATGTTCACACCGCGTTCATGCCCACCCCCAGTGCCGTATCGAAATGCACACATCCTCTCTCTCTCACGCCATACAGCTACACAGACACACATCACAGCTACCCCCATGAGCACCTGCACCACACAGCTTGTTAAAACCGCTTCTCGTTGACAGCTCAGAAACAACAGATACAGCAGCGGTGAAAGTTCTCCTGTAACTTCACCACTTTTTCTAGTGACCTGACAAAGGCATTTGTGATGTTTAATTCATTAACGCCGAGAAAGTACAAGGTCTTGGGAGGTGTGGCCACAGACATAGTAGATATTGAAGGAATTTTTAGCATTCTCCCCAAATACCTGAAAACTAACAGATTTCACCAGTGTGAAACCCCTCATTTCTGTGCCCACAAATTCCACAGAGCCAGGCAGATATTGTCACCCCGACTCCCCACAAGTGCCCTACTCCGCTGCTGTAAAGAGACAGCGTGCACAACAATATATATTTGCCAATATAGCTAAACCCACCAGAAAATAGCCAGGGAGGTAAATATAGATACAGTGTCAGTGTGGTAGGCGTTTTTCTCACCCCTGAAGATGAATTTGGCCCCGTGCTTTGCAGAAACTGGATCACAATCTTCGCCACAGTGGGTGATTGGAATGATGCTGATGCTACTTCCCAAACGCCAGTCAGGTTCTCACACATTACACTGTTACATATTGCTCTGGGCTGTTTGTCCCTTAGCTTTCCCCCGTGTATGGCTAGGTGAAACGCTCACAAATACTGATGGCTGGTTTCCCCTTGGATCGTTTTTCTGTTAGATGAGCATTCTCCCTCCATAGCAGAGTATTTTCCCTGCAGGAATACAGCAGGTATTCACAGGGGCGGCAGGAAGAAAGGAGGAAGGGATCTTTTATCATATTAAGCATTTCCATTCCATCTTTGTTTTTTTTTTTTTTTTTTTTCACTAGCTCAGGTCTGTTTTATTCCAGGCTTAGGGAATCAAACTATAAGGCTCCAAAGGGGTAAAGAGACTGGCTTGATGAGTCTAACCTCTGAAGATGTATCCAGCATGATAAAAGAAGTGTAGCTATTGAAACATCTCCCTTCAATACAGTTATTGTGTTGCTAGGTTTCCATCTAGACACACAGCCTAAAAGAGCAAGCAAAGGAAGCTAATGCTGTAGATAATATCGTTCTCAAGACTGCACAAGGCTGTTCAGGAGGAAGAGGGAAAAATATTGTCCCCAGGCAAAGTTTTTCTGGTGAGAACAGAAAGTTAGTTTCAAAAGCTCATCCAAATTTTCATGGCACAATCATTTGAAAAAAACCTGAGCTTTTAGGATAGCCGATTTTAGGTGTATAAGCAGGAGAGCAAAAAGTCTGCGTGTTTATTCTGTCATGAATTGTAAAAGCACTTCTCTCCCACTACACAAGTCCTTATCCCACTTAACTTGAGTCATGTCTTGCAGCTACAGAAGAGGGCACGCATCAGCCTTGTTTTAAGGCAACTTCCTCGCTCACACATTACATTAAACCCTAACAGAATCTGCACAGCTGTCAAAATACTATCCCAATATTGCATAAGCTGGTTGCTAACCAGCACGCTGCGGCGCTTGTGCACAGAACAAAAGTGCAAGCGGCACAGGATGCAGCAGCGAGGCAGATGCAAGGTCCTGCACACTCCTGAGGGACCTGCCACTTTCACCTTACTCTATCTGTCCCCAAGGTTTCAAGTTATGCTCAGCTCCAGCAGCTCCCACCCTCCTCGAGTGCTTTCAAATAGCCGGGCAGTGGCGACCAGCCCCTCTTTTGGTCTGATCATTGCATCACCAATAGGAAAGAACACGGAAGAGTTTGTTTTCTCCAGGACACAGGCTGTTTTACTGGCACATCTCTGGAGATCACCTGCAGGAATAAGGGCCCAGGACTGGGCTGCAACTGTGACTGTTGCTAAGCAATGTAATGACCTTACTAAGTGACCCAGGATTTTAGGCAGAAGTTAATTTCTACACAAGCCAGTAGAAAACTGGAAGGCTACCTAACATGTGGCAGGTACAGGATTCTCTTTACATCTTCTAGACAAACGACAGACACCAGCTGCTGTCAGATATGAGGATCCTGCCTGGCTGGACCTACTAACACCCCTGGGCACAGAGGAAGGCTCTTCTGGCTCTCCTCCTCAGGGAGGCCGGCCAACCCTCTGTCATAGTCGGGGACACAAAGCTGCTCAGTTCTGGCGCCCAACTTTTCCCCCAGGAGAACGGCCCTGCTGCAGGCACAGCTCAATCAGCTTATTATAGAGGCAGCCTCCCCGGGAAACGCTCTTCTCTGTGCATATTCATGAACTCTCCAGAGCTTCCAGGGAGAGTTGGCTAAACACACAACCGAGGGATTTCTCTGTTGTACCCGCAACATACAAAAAACAAGGGGGTGGGTGAGGGGATGGAGTGCTTATTAAAAAAAAAAAAAAAAAAAAAAGGTAAAAAGAAAGTATACCGCGGGGAACGGGCGCGACTGCAAGCTGCGCTCTGCTCTTCCCACCGCCTGTCACAGCGGGACCCGGGAGCCCGACCTACCCCCGCGGGCGACCTTCCCCGGCAGAACCGAGCGCCGAGGGGCTGGCGGCGGGCAGCGAGGAGACGGTTCCACGGGAGGCAGCCGTCCCCCACAGCCCCCGCGTGTCCCACAACCCCCGTACCCCACACACGCCGCTCCCGGGGCCGCTTCGCTTCGCGGAGCGCAGCACTCACCTCCTCCCGGGCGGAGGGAGGGGGCGGCGGCAGCCGCCGTGGGCTCGCAGCGATGCCGGGGCAGAAGCGGGTACCGCGGTGCGGGATGCCCGCGCAGCCGAGCCGAGCCGAGCCGTGCCCCGCTCCCACAGTCCTCACCCGGGTGCCGCCGCCTTTTAATGCCGCTCCGCCGTGCGCCGCGACCGACTACTAGCCCGGCCCGCCGGCCCCCGGGGGCGGAGGGGCGGGCGAGCTGCCGCCAGCCCCCGCCGCTGCGCCGCGCTGAGCTCCGGGAACGGCCGCCCGCTGCCCCCCGCTGCCGCCGCCGCCGGGCTGCGAGCAGCGGCTGCGGCCGCGCTATAAACCCTGCCCCGGGCGCGGCCCCCGCCCGCAACGGCCCCCGGTGCGGCGGCGCCGGGAAGGCGGCCCCGCCGAGGTGGCCCCGCCGCGGGGAGCTTGGGAGCGGTGCCCGGTGCGAGCCCTCCCCGTGCAGCTCCGTAGCAGGTGACGGGAGGGGCGGCCGAGGCCCGGAGCTCGGGGTGCGCTCGGAGCCCGGCGGGGCCGCGGGCTCACGCCGGGATTGCCCTGCCCGCCCTCGGAGGGAGCCTTTGGTTTCCAGGCTGTGTCGGAAGACTGAAGAAATGCCCAGTGTGACGAGCTCCGGGGGTGGGAATCGGGCTCGGCCAGGGTAGGCGCTGCCACTACCCTGGTACCAGGCAGATCTTGGAACAGAATCTGCCAGAGACCTTTACAGCAACTGGCCAGCGCTGCAGGTCCACCCCGTGTTAAGAGCCAGGTCTCCGGGAAGGACTCATCTGTTTTCCTTGCTGGTCCTCTTACCAGTGGATAAATGCACCATATAGGAGACATCTATATGCATCTGGTGGCAGAGATATGCAGCAGGAGTCCCTGAATTAGGTAGGAGTCATTCCATGAGAGGTGGCAAGGCTTGTTAATTAGGGTGGCAGAGAAAGTCTTTGTTATACTGATGCTTGCCCCTCGGGCAGCTAGGCATTCTGGCCATCTAACTTGACCACGGACCTTTGCCTTGCCTTTCAGGAGCTGGAGTCCTGTTTATGATAAAGACATCCCTGAGTACAGGGGCTTTGCTTACAGCCGACAGAAGGTCTCTAATGACTGTGCTGGATACAGCCTTGCTTTCATTGATTTATTGTGCACTCTTCTGTGACTCACCCTGGTTTTGGAGGCAGGGAGAGAACCACATTCCCCCCCATCCTTGGCCTGTTCACTGGAGTGACCTGTTACTCCTGCAAGAGTAGGATTATGTCAGTAAATTGCTGAACAACGACCCGATGGGAACGGTTTTTAACAGGCTGCATCACAGAGGTGACCTAAGCACATTTTGCCCAATATATTTGAGTGTTGATGGTGCCTAGGAAAAAAATCCCTCATCCTGGCTTTTTGATAGACTTGTCAAGTCAATAACAAATAGCGAGCAGCACAGCAAAACGGGCCCATCACCTGAGTCTGTCTCCAGGCAGGCGGCTGTGTCAGAGGCATTGCGCTTTCTGATGCATCACCCAAAGTGAACAGGAAGCCAGGCAGACAAAGCCAGACCATCATCTTCCTTGTGGGGCTCCAAGGAATGCAAATTTAATGAGGCCTCTGAAGTAAAATTGCATTACACCAGCTTTGCGCATTAATGCCGGTGATGGAGGTTTCTGCAGAGGGGGTGGTGGTGAGGGGTTAGCATTCTTCTTGAAAGCTGGAAGTGTACAGTAAAGGGGAAAATAGCTTTTTCTAACTTTGGTGGTGTTGCGAGCGGAGTGCACGCTGATGTGAAGGACGACACTGCATCAATCACACAGCAGAGCCCAGCAAACTGCGGGGAGTTATCAGTCGGTGCTGCGTATGAGCTCTCAGACAGAAACACGATTCACCTCCAGGCACGGACAGGCACACGTGTGAGCCCCTGTCAGCCCCCAGCTCCCTTCTTGGCACAAGCACCGAGTCCCGTGATGCACAAAGCGATGCTGACACACCTGCTGACGGGGGGCCCGTACCCGTCTCTCTGCACGCAGCACTACAGCAACTTGACAGCTTTAGCTTTTGAAACTTGTATGTGGTTTTCCGATGGTGTAAACACACACGACACCTTCCTTCAGCACACGTGCCACAGAGATATGCGAGCCCTTAGTTGAAATTTCTCTTTCTATGTGAGCACCTACATCATATACGTGAAGAAGACGCCTTTCCCTGTCCATACAGAGACACCTGGGCTGTCTCATTCGGCTGTTAAATATCACCCCAGGAACACACAGGGGGCTGCACAGCACCCGAAGAGCCCTGTGATGGAATACTCACCAGGATGGGAAGGGGTGACTGGGAGGTTGACAGTCCTTCTCTATGGCAACTTTGCTGATTTCAGTCTCTTTTCATTCTGCATTGGAAGGAAATACAACATTTCAAGTAATTGGGGATGGAGGGGCAGGATGGTGCACAGTGAAAATCTTCCTACCTGGCCTGACATTTCCTTCCATGCCCCTCTGTTCTCAGAGCACATCAGCCTCTGACTGCTGTCTTTTCCCTCCCTCAGGCCTCACCGAGTGTTCCACAAAACAGCATGTGTTGCCAACATGAAGAAATAGTTCATTACGGGTTTAAATTGGTGACACTGAACGTGTTTTGCTCAGAGTCAGGTTAGAACTGTCTACATAAGCAGCAGTGTCTGTGCACATAAACACAACCTGGGTCAAACTGTACCTGCGTTACTGGTGCAACAGCAAAGGTTTCGGTGCTTTGCTGCAGACTCCACTAACAATGCAAACATACCCACAAAAAATTAGCCTTATTTGTGGCTTCTACGAACCCCCCACATATGCAGGCAAACAGCACACGGACTGAGGTGCTGCACGCTGCTGTTGTCCTCACTAACCACGCAGGTACACAAAGACACGCGTGACACCAAGAGACACCAGCGCTGTACTGCAGGCTTCCTTAGGAAGCTGCGGATTCACAAACGCCTGGCCACGGAGGCACACGTAGTCACAAGCAGGCAGGAGAAGGTGCTACTGCACCTAAAGCCCCTCCTGGCTAAAGGAGGCCTTTTGGAGGTGGAAAGCTGAAGGAAAGCAGCTTTCTCTTTATTCATGCTCTTTAACCTTCTCCCAGCCTCAGCACGGCTGCCTTCGCCAAAATCAGGCAGCGTTGCCCATTCTGCTTGCTTATATTTATGGCCCCTCTTTGAAATTCTGACTGCTTATCTATGCAGAATAAAACCACCCGAGCAATCCTTCCTGTTCAGGTGCTCATTACTAAAGCTTTAAATAATGCCAGGCAGGCTCTCTTAGGCCTTACAGATTTTATCTGGGGGACTTTCAGCTTCCACGGGGTCTATTACTGCTTGATTGCCTGAAAGGCTTTCAAGTTGTACCAGCCATACAGCGGAAAGGGCCGGGTAACAACGGAGAGCTGAGCTTCTATTAAACACCATTGCTGGCTTGGGAGCCAGGCTGGGGAAGGTGAAAGGCGTACATGAATGTGTGCGCAGAAGCACACGCAGAGCCTGCCAGCGCATCCCGGGAGCACACACGAGGCTACCGGCGTTTGCGTCAGCGAGCGTGTGTGCTTGGCTGTTAGAGAGAGGAGTCTGGGTCGAAGCGTGACCCTGGGTGCAAGAGCGTATGAGAGCATGGGGGCATGGAAAAGATGTGTGCTTATGTCTGTGGTTTATGGTGACAGCTGAGAACAGAATCAGGCCCTGGGAGTCCAGACCTTTTCTATTTGAGTAGCTGTCTCCAAGTGCTTGCCGCTACCCAGGGCTCAAAGCAAGGCTGTTTGAATACACCAGTAAGCTTAATAAATTGGAGAGAAAATAACAGAGAAAGCCAGGAAGAAAGGGCAATAACCTCCAAAGCCAGAGAGGTTTTATTTCATCAGCTGCCAGCTAAGTGTCCCAGGAGAATCTGCAGGTACATCCAACAGCCCTCAGCTCCTGGAGACAACCCCTAAAAGATGCTGAGCAACAGATAAAGCGTGTTTTCAGAGGAAAGGAATGGGGAGTGGGGACAAAAGGCTCTGTTTAGAAACATCCCTCAGCCTTTTTGAAGTTGCGCTCTTTGTTTCCTGGTGTCTTCCTGTTGGAGAGCTCAGACCTTTCTCCTCATCTTTCCTAACCCAAACATCCTGCTTGACAGAACATCAAGGAAAGGGATATTTCCCATCTGTCCACAAAACTAACAAAGTCGCATCGCAAGCTATTTCTATGTGCTGTGTATTTATAAACCTCAGCCTGACCTGCTCAAGCAAAACAGCTTCTAGTTACCACTGACTCAGGCCTGAATTCAAACTGCCAGCTTATTATTTCTTACTCGGGCAACATCAGCACTCAAAAAATTATGTTAAACATTTCCCAGACGCAGAAACAATCGCTTCCCCAAAGAGCAGAGAGGTGAAGGCACAGAGCCAGCCAAGCCCCTCTTTTATTGGATAACATTTCTCTTATATTTCATGAGAGCCAGATGGCACCATCTGAACAGCAGTGAGCCTGGAAGCCTTCAGCCACATCAGCGAAAGAGAAGCGTGACCCAGCCCTGCGCGCACAGCAGCTCAGCGCTGGAGCTGCGGGCAGCTGCCTCTGCTCGGCACGGGGGGCACAGGACAGCGCAGGAGGGGGAGGCTGTTTTGCATTCAAGCCACAGCGTAAATTTGCATGTGGAAACCTAAATCGCCCCTGCTGACAGGTACAATCCCAGGCTTTTGAGGGCAGGATGAGTTTCCCCAGTCCTGAAGCTCTCTGGGAAGGGGAGACCCATCTGCAGATCACCTGAGAAAAAGAAGCAGATGTAGAGAGAGACAGAGTATTCTAAACCCCCACTGTGTGGGGGGGCCTATTCCTCGCAATTAAGTGATGCTAATGGTTTTATGGAAGTTGTTTGTTCAAAAGGCCTTCACTGCAGTGTTTAATGGAGTTCCACCAGCATTCCCCAAAGGCTTCCACACTGCATTAATATCCCACAGCTCACATCCTAACCAAACAAGCCGCCTCACCCTGACGTCTCTACCCTGTATGCACGGAGTGTAGGAGTATCAGAGCTTCCATGCCTCCTGTGCTCGCCTTTCCACTGGAGTCTTGAAGCCCCAGGATGTCATGAATATTCATGACATAAACATTAGCAATAAGTATTGTACCATTTGGAGAAAAAATATATATATATTTTAGGGGAAAGAACTGGGAGAGAACAACTGAGAGAGAATCTTTCCTCCTGAGCTCTGGGAACTACTGAATAGCATTTTCCTGAGCTCAAACTGGTGGTTTTAAAATGCAAATCAGTCTTGGGTTTTTGAGAGACATTGTGAAAAATAAAAAAAAAGAAATTAAAAAAAAAAGGCCCATAGAGCAAAGCTTTATTGTATTGTAATGAATGCGGGATTTGCAGAGCTGCTTCGTGCCAGTGGATGCACAGTGGATGCTGGCCAGGGACTCAGGAAGCCCTGAGGCTTGTCCCCAGCTAGCTCTGCCACCGACTCACGAGGTGACCTTGAAGAAGACATCCTTTCCTCTATTTCAGTGCTCTCATCAGAGGACATAGAGGAGGAGAGGGAGATGAGGCCATTTTTGTGCCTCCTGGTGAGGTTATACATTATAGGCTGCTCTGAGGTGGAAGTCAGAAGAACAAATGGAGCAGCTGTCACCCTGCAGGGACCGATGGACAGGGATAGCATTGCCCTCTTCTTAATGGTCTTCCTCAAGCAGATACTGCTCAACTGTTCTCAGTCCTAGTCCTAGTCCCGCCATCTAGTTAAAGAAATGTCCCTCGACAGACACTACTGCACAGATCATATCAGGAGTTGAACATAGAAGGGGAGACATAGTAAGTGGGTTTTTACTATAGGTAGATTTTCTTCAAGTTATGAATTGGATAAACATGTATAGTAACAGTCTACAAAGAGGGGGAGTGGTCTGAGGCACAGTGCAGTCCAGACGACCCCTCCATTCCTGACCCCTCAGCATCCACTCTGAGATCTTGAATAAGCCCCCCTGGTTATTCCTGCCTTGGTCTTCTCCAGCCTTCTGCTCCCTCTGTACAGCCTGGTGGTGCTGGGTTTGGGGTTCATCTGTCCACTGTTCTCATCAGCTGCTTTCACCACACTCAGACCCCAGTGTCAGTAAACTCAGAAAGGTAAACTGGTGGTTTCCAGACTTGCCCCTTCCAAGCTGTCCTCTAGTACCCGCAGCCTGCACATGCCTCCTCCCACCGCATCCAGCAATGCTCTCCCATGCACAGCACTGAAAGAAGGCTGCAGAATCTGGCATTTAAAAACTAAGTTCACTCCACAAGGTCGCATCAAAGAGGCCAAAAATCACAGTCAGCTGGCACTAGCCTCCACTTATTACTCACCAGAGAGAATATTAACTGGTAAAGCAAAGGCAAAGAGTGCCATATTCCATTACCAGTCCCTTGAGCGCCCCCGACACCACCGAGGGAGGGCTGTTAACTGAGCTCTTCAACCGCATTTTCACTGACAGAAATGCCCTAGCAGCTGCCTGACCTTCACATAGCACAAGTCTCAGGTCCTCACAGCTGCTGTGTGTCACAGACTGAAATCACTCCGAGCCTTCTGTGTCCTAGTGCATTTCAGAAAATCTCTCTCTGATGAAGGCAAGATCCCAAAGGGGGAATACACCACAAGGAGAAGCAGTCGCACCGGGGAAAAGTCAGGGTGTTGCAGTAATAAAAAGCCAAGATGTTCAAATCCAGATGCCAAAAGGTAGGTTTTCAAATCTATATTTAAACCCCTAAGCATCAGACCTGAAGTTCTCATTACCTGCAACAGAATTTGTGAGTGCTCAAAGCTTTTCAACCCTGGCCATTTGTTTCCAAATATGTAAACAGGAATAAAGAGCTTCTCAAAAAATGCTCTACTGTACCTGCAGAAAATTTCAGCTCTTCACTGGAAACACAAATCTTCAAGAGGCACTGTCTGGAACCAAAATATATTAGTTTAAGGTGAAATATTTGGGGGTTTAGATATTCCTTTTTGTAGTAATAAAAATAAGATATGCTTAAGCAAAGCATTTGTTCATACTCCTTCCCCACCAGCTCCACTGTGAGGACAATCAGAAGGTTTTGCATATTGGCAGTGGTAGTAGAAAAGTGCTTCTGAGAAGCAGGTGGGAGAAATGCCTGCTCCAGGAAGCCAGAACAGAATAAGGATCAGGAAAGAAACCAAGGAGCAGAACAAGAAATGGAACAAACCCATTCACACACTGAAACAAGGGTGCATACCCACCACCACTTTGGAAACACCGGGACCGTTACCAATCTCTTCAACTACTGGAGAACCAGGAGAGCTTGTAGAAGTGATTATGGGTTAGAAAATTACCAGAAACCAAAAAATTCCTATAAACCAGAAATTCCTAGGAAGGTTCTAGGTTAGAAATTCCTAGCAAGCAGAAAGGATTCCTGAAAATCAAACCTTCTTCTCCTGGTGTAAACGGCCGTGAGCAATGTGTGGGCAACGTTCCAGCGTGCACGGAACAAACGCAAGGCACATTCTAGCCTCATGGTTAATGCAAAGGAAGATGTCATTCAAATTCCATACATTTATATCAGGTATTTTTCCACTTAATGTTACCACCGTGGAAAAAAATTAAGTGCGGACGGAAAACATGGACCAAATTCATAGCTGCTATAAATCAATCCTGTTGCATTTTGACCTCAGAAAGGCTGGCCAGTTCCTAGCAATGGAGCATATGACTCATTACCTGTCTACTCAAGCACCCAGTAGTAGGGAGTTCTATAGGCTATCTGCTTGGCAAATAAATCTCTTGTCCCCCGTCTAAAATAGCACACACGGAGTTATCTCAACAACAGCTATTTATATACTGGGAAGCTAAGCAGCTAAGTGTTCCTTTCATCTCTGGGTTCTTCCACCTAGCCAAGAAATCCTGCCTAACTGAATAAAAGCTTGTGCTGTTTTCATACCCCGAGCAAACAGGGAGTGCAACGGAAACCCTCTGCCTATTCTCAGCACAGCTTTGTATATTGTTTTGTGCAGACACTTCCATCTGAACTTCAGCCTGTTTGAGCTGTGTTTGGGAGAAAGGTTGTTCTACCCAGTGGTAGTTAACTAGAACCTTCTCTGCAAAAGAGCTCCCGAGGTCTCCAACTGGAGAAAAGTGTCCCTTGGGAGGTGGAGCTGGAGAAACATCTTTTGCAGTTGCTTTTGGTGGCATTCCCCTATTTACCAACACAGTGTTATTAGTGTAACTGTGAAGTGAGAAGGAAGCTGACAGACAAAACATAGCCATAGGAAAAAAACCTAAACTGTACATAAACCAAGATTGGCAGATTGATAAAATATTCTTAGGCAAGAAACAGACAGGATGAAAGACAGGAAGATAGAGAGAGAGGTTTAGAACTGAAGTTAATACTTCTGTGATTTATTTGCATTAAGCTCAAGCAGTGTGTGTGGCTTGGGTTTTACTTGTTTGTTTTGCTTCCCAGACTGCCTCAGGTGCTGGCAGAGAATTGTTCCGTTGATGCTGCAGACTGTGGGGTGCTTTGGAAATTCATTGTCTCTGGGGAAAAACGAGGAGAGTTGCATAAAATTCTGGAAAAGTTCTGCAAGGTCTGAATCTCAAGAGAGAAAGAGTTACCCGTGAAGCAGTCTGGATCTCCTCCCTCTAGTGAAAGTCCAGCTTTGCCTCCTCAGAGCCAGAAGACCAAAAACTATCGGCAGCCTTCCTACTGTGCTTCGCATGAGGACATTCTGCCAATTATGGAAATTCTGTCCATCCAGCCATCCTGCAACAGATGGCAAAGCAGTGAGAATGGCCAGAGCTGGTGGGTGGCATGGATGTGTTTACTTTAATAAGGCCCAGAGATTAAAGTTCCACCAGTGCCCATCAGCAGTCTGTTACATTCATCCATTTATGATTATTTCCCATTCTTCCTCGCTGTAACATTTTAGAACTGCAGTTATTTGGATCTCTAAAACCATCCCCTGTAGTTCACACGATCCTGCTGCGAAACAGGACACCCAGGATCCCTCTGAGGATCCCCCTTGTCACCCAATCCCAGGCATCAATCTGCGGGACACTGAGCCCCTTTCAGTCCACAGACAGGACAATGGTCTTGCAGAACCTCTTCTGCTGTGGTCCAAAAAGCAGGAAGGAAAGTGAAAAAGCGGGGGAATATGTGGGTACAGGAAGGAGAATAGACAAAAAAGAGTGTAGGAGATTAATAATGGTGCAACAGAAGAGGAAAACTACAGCATAGGACTGGTACCTATAATCAGTGCTACAGAGTTTCTGCAAGATGGATAGAAAAGTTGCAGAGGAGGAACTTTCTTATGTTTAGCATGAAACTTCAGGGGAAAAAAATTAATAGAAAGAAACAGGAGGAAGTTAAAATAGGAGACAGAAAGTCACTGAAGTTGTGCGTTTAAAACCCCAGCAAGCCCTACTGCTGGAGAAAGGGGAAGGGAGAGGTAGCTAATGGAGGAGCTTGTTAGAACACCATAAAAAATCAGTTGCTTCCAGGTGTAATGTGCTCCATGCTGCCTGCAAAATCTCAGCTTGGAGCACCATCCATTTCCTGGGCGCTCGAGCACCAGGGAGCTGCACTCTCTCAGGTGCTGTTTGCTTTTGATGAATGCTGCTGTGACAAGTGCATCAAGCCCAGGAAAAGTGAGTTTTATTAGATGCTGAAAAGAAGGGTCCATCACTGCTCAGAATGCTTAGAAAAGAGTCTGGCTTGAGAGTGATACCAGCTTTCCCCAGGGCATGCAGAGAGGCAATGCTTATGCCAGAGTGAGTCCTCCCACCTACCCTGTCCACATCTGTACCAAGCCCTGCAACAGAGAGCAAAGGGGGCAGCTGCCACATCCCCACCCTACAATTACTAGTGTTTTCTCTCAAGCAGACTTGGTTTGAGTGTCAGGTTAAAATGAAAGCCTCAAGTGAGCTTTGGGAAGTTGCACAGCACCCCTAGCCATCCAGTTTGCAGGAGATGCCCATGGGTGGGACACAAATGGAGTCACAAGTACGGAATTCTGATCCTCACAAGATAGGTCTGTGCGTGAGCTGGGTCACAGGGTAAGGATGTGGTTTGATCTGCTGGGTGCTTTACTAAGCCCACAGACTCATTATGCAGCCCCTGTTTCCAGGGAGGAGCAGAAGGGTGAGAGCTCTCCCTCACTGTGACTCCAGAATTCAGCCAAAGGCTGCTGGATAGGCTGAGTGTCACTGTCCCCGGCTGTGGCTGTGATTTATGATGACTCTTCCTTGTTTTTTGAGCCAAGAATGGTGCCAGCCCAGCTGTGACCTTCTCTGCCCCTGAGCTTGGATCCCCACACGCTCCCTATCTCCAAGCAGCTTTTGCAGAGAATCTCACTCTCTGCTCCTGTAATGAGTTGCACAGCACGATATAGAATTAGTAGAATCTAAGTTATTAATTGTCTACAACAATTAGCCAGGACGCCTGGGCCTTCAAGGTACCTTGGTTACGTGTGGGAGCCAATTACAGTCTCATACATATTCATGGCACTCCATCCACTGACTGTGATAGCTGCTTCCCCAGCTCTCTCCCCATCTCCCTTACTCCGACTTGCATGCAGCCCACCCTGAGCCAGGAAGGAGAAGCAGTTTCCTTTCCTTTCACGTTTCAATGAAATCAAATATTTGCTGTGGCCATAATTGATGTAATGGAAATGCAGAACTAGCACATTTGACAGGCAAGAACAGAAATGGCCTTGCCAAACTGTGCTAGAGCCTTAAAGAGGAGATGCAGAGATCTTGCTGGACTCCTGTCCCTGCAGTCACCTGCTCTGCCACTGTACCCCAGCACATCCAGCCCAGCTTGGTGAGAGACATTTCTCGTAGCTAGCAACCACCTCAGCTCCACCTCAGCCCATAATTACCCCCTCTCAAGGTGTAGATCAGTGTGGGCAGTGTATCACCAGTGAATCTACTGGGTTTAGAGCAGATTATTCCCACTGAGGACCTTGACAGTAAGCTCTGAGTGAGATACTGGGCTGCACCAGCCCAGTCACTTAGTGCCTGCTGATTCCCATGGGTCTGCTAACGCTTCATTCCGTCTTGAGGTTTCTCCAAGGTTACATCTATAAATACCCAGATGCTGTGCTCCTAGGAAAATACATCCTGTGAATACATCACAGGAACTATGCTTGACCCAAGCAGGGATTGGGGCTGGTCCTGGGCTGAGTGCAAGTGAGGGCTGCAAGTGCGCTCCATGGGAGTCTTCTGAGAGCCTTCACCACAGCGGGGTCAGAGCCCAGCCGAGCAGGGACACGTGTGTCTTGAGAATCCATCGATCCACCAGAGAGCCCATTTAATATCTCTCTCACAGCAGCTATCCAGGAGCTAAAATGTTAAATCCATAACCCGCTCTCTAGATTTATTGTCCTGAAGGCCGTTATGACTTCTGCGAGCTTTGAAGTGCAAAATAACGTTAGAAACACACGTTATTTATCTGACACACTAGAGTGACTCCTCCTCAGCCATCACTGTCTGCTGTGGAAATAAATCCCTGCTCTGCGTTTAGGGAACAAAGCTATTTCTGTCACACGGGAGACCAGCTGAAGCTTTTGCAAGAATCTGATTTTAATATTGCTAATGTTTGCTTTTTGGTTTTGTGAGCCCAAACAACTTTCTGAAGGGGCCCGATTGATTTTGCCTTTCCAATCATTTTTAATCATCCTCTTTGCCGGCTGGTAAGAGGCTGGTAACAATTTTCCAAAGTGACTTGTGATTTGGGCTGCTTCCCTTCCGTTATGGACAGCGCCTCAGTAAAAATCAATAACAGATTAAATCACAGTAGGCAGTGTGACCAGTGAAAGAGTGGCTGGAGGCTGGGAGAGGGAAAGGGTTTATATTTTTTTAAATTAGAGATAAATTGAAGAAAGATAACTTTGTGGCTTCCTCAGAAGTAGCCGTGTTAGAAAAGTACTGGTATACACACAATGTACTTTAGCATCCCACAGCCTATTAACTTGTGGCTAGGACATGGTATTGTCTGCTGCTGGGAAGTGAAACCCCTGTACTCCACACAGACTGGTTCTCCCCCATTACTCCTGATTTACACCATCTAACACCATTAACTTGAAGAAAGTTCCTTCTGACTTAACACCGGTACGAGATCAAAAGCAGATCCCTCATTCTGAGAAACATAAAATGAGAGTGTACTGCAGCTTCTGCCTGAGCCTCCTGCAGACGTTTTCCAGTTCCTCTGAGTCCACGGAGAACAAACCTTCCTGCTTTCAACTCACAGACCTGTGAGCTCCCCCAGGGCAGCGGCAGCGGCACCATAAACAGATTTTAGGTCTCCCCCCTGTGCTTTTCTGTGCCTGTTTTGTTTCCCTACATACTCCCCTGAACGACAACAGCGGCGTGACTCGAATTGCCCACAGTAAGTTCTGGATTCTGCTGATCTCAGCTTCTCGAGTTATTGGCTGGTTTTATACAAAGGTTCCTAGCACATTGAGATCTGCGACTGGTAAATGCGAACCTTTTATGTCTCAACAACTTAATTTAACCTCTCAGCTATCTGCTGCTTTCTTTCCTCCCCTTTATCTGCTTCCTAGGCCGTATTTTTTCCCTTTTCACTGCAGAGATTCTGGCTGTTAGGGGAACTTTGCAGAGAGGAAAATAAACTGCTCAGCATTTGATGTTATGCTTTCTGTTTAGAAGTTCGTTTCTCTTTCTTCTTCCATTGCATCACTATTAACATGTTGATTCATAAGCAAAATAAAGTATATAAATATACTCTTCTTCTTCTTTTTGAATCATAAAACTCAAAGTTATGGTTCCCACAGCAACTGTAACTCAACCTCAATGTGCAAATACATTAAAAGCAAGGAAATTATCACCCAAGGCAGCAATTGAATATGCGTGAGGGGATTACGTTACCGACAGCAGGACTGCGAAAGGTTGAAATCCCAGAGATGTGAAACATTTCAGGTCTGCCTGTAACAAGATGTCACACCAAATAATAATAATAATCGTAATAAAAAACATAAAACACAAAGAAACAAACAAAAAGATCTCACAGATCTTGAGCTTTATGGACATAAATAGGATTCAACCTTGCAGCATGTAGAACCGCTCGACTGAGGTGGCGTTACCTTTATTGTTCAACATCCCTGGCCCCAAAGATGCTAAGGCACTCCCGGGCTACAGGCAGTGCCGTGTGTGTGTCTCCGTTGTGCTGAGCTGATGGGGTGATCCAGAACCACACAGAGTTAAAGGGTCTGACAGAAGGGCCCCCATGCCACCCAGAACAGGGTATGCACGGTGTGCCAGAGCACAAAGCTACAGGAGTTGTTAGAGGACCTACTGCATTGACATACAGAATCTGTCATCCATCCCACCACTTTCAAGCCTGTGTCACCCTTGCTTTTCAGCTGCTCTCTAGGAGAGGCACAATTCTGAAATACAGCTTCTGAGAAAGGATGGAGCCCAGAGGGACACAAATGAAAGGCTGACAGCGTCTACAGGCAAGAGGTCATGGCCCCTCCATCTCTTTTGCACCCTGGCTGCCTTAGTAGCCAGTCACTGAAGTGTTTTAAGCACAAACTGCATCCCAGGGGACTTTGGATAAGTTATTCTAATTATTTGTACAATAAGATAAAAGGGTGTTCCCATCTCATAAAGGCAAATAGAGTCCACCAAGTGCTGATGCTCCTTTGTGAGGCCTGAGAGCTGAGAATAAAATAGTCCTAAGTTACAGCCCTGATGTACACATGCCAAACCCCTACAACATCCTTTCAAATGGCAGATCAAATGGGCACCACTATTTCAGGGGGCCAAGGATGCCTCGAGCAACTGGTTGGTATCAACCTCACCCAGCAAGGAGAAAGGCAGAGGAGGGTAGGAGAAGAGAAACGTAACAAGGGCTGGCAGGACTGGCTCTCCTGAATCCTCTCCATGCTGTTCTCATAGGAAAGGGGTTTCCCTTGCGTTCAGGCCTTGGGGATCTGCACAGTTGCTCTCAGCACCATTTGCTGTCATTTTCCATTGGAGGTACTTTTAAACAAGCTTCACAGTCAGCTCTTTTAAATAAACATGAAGGCAGCAGCTTAGGCGAGTGCAGCTGGAGTTTGCAGAGCACGCTGTTTGATGTGTTGCATGATGCAGGAGATCATCTGTGATCCTACAATTAAAGGCTGCCTCACAATCCAGCCCAGAAGGATTAATGCAACTTTGGCTTTCATGTTTCCTGACTGTTCAGGGCAGTGATGGGTGCTCTGCCTTTCCTCAATCTCCCAGCAGTGCTGCAAAGAGGAGACCCTCCTCTCACCCCCTTCCAAACCTGCAGAAGGGAAGAATCTACCAGTCACCTGCTGCAGGGCAGAGGTATTGTGGCCTTTTAATCAGCCAGTCAGTGGCATGCACAGAGCCTGTGCCAGCCAAGAGAATGCCTGAGAGGAGACACAAACATGATGCATAAGCCAAAGCAATTTCACACTGAAAGTGTCCTGCAAATAGTCCTCCACCTGCATGCTTTTATATGATGAATGCTGTGCAGTGCACACGTTTTATGTGTCCCTCTGAAGTATGTGCCATTGTCCTTTCCAGCAGCACCATCCTGGATTAGACAAACCATCACTCTGCTACATTCTGGTAATCCCACAACTGATCTCAGCTGAACTGGTACACATTGGAAACAACTCCTCTGTTTGGAACTGCGTGGCTCTAACTTCACAGAGGCACAAATGACACCACCTTCAGCTCACAAAGAAGTCCTGAAACTTATCCTACAGCATAGGGCATCAAAAAGACTAAAATCAACCCTTAATCCCATTAATTCCATTCTGCAGCAAGGCATTTCATCAGGAAGAGCAGACGCTGTTTCATAGCTGGGGCCAATTCTGGCCTGAGGATGCACAGAGCAGCCCCTGGGGTAGGACCCAGCTGGTCAGGGAGCAGAGCTGGGTCCCGGGATCACACAAACACCCAACGTGTTCCTGCACAGCAACTGCTCTCTCCTTTCCTCCTTCTCTCTTCTCATACCTGTGATTCATTTATCATGGCATAATCTGCTGCTCACATCTGGACAATTCTCTGCTACCTGGCAAGTTTTAAGTGCTCAGGGTAGCATGTTACTAACAGCCAGGTCTCTGTTTCCCTCTCCCAAAGCTGCCCGAGGCACTGTACATTTGGGAACGGGGTTTGCTCTGTGTTTCTAACCCAGGAGCAGCAATTGCGGTGTTTAGCGCAGGCAGACGCATCGTGTGAGCACTCAGAGGCAGCACAGCAGGCTCCTGCACCCACCAGCCAGAGCTGAAACGCGAGGCTGGAGTTACTGTGGGCTGTGGCACGCGGTGATGCAGACACTCACGCGGCAAGATCCCAGTAAGAGTCCAAAGAGCTGAGCGACCCCTTCCTATTTACAGCCAGACACCCAAACTGCTCAGCAGCTTTCAGCATTTTGCTGGATGTGTTTCTCTGTCTGTAGATGCCTCCATACCTTTGAAAACTTTTGTCCCAAACCAGAGTCAGTCAGGAATGCTGTTGACTTCCTCACCGGAGGGCAGGTATTTGGGAGTCTTGCCAAAAATCTGTGAGATTAAAATTGGAGAGAGCCAGGCACCTTTGCTGGCCCTTCCCTTCAGGATCTAACTAACCCATCTCAGCACAGCTCCATTCTCCTTCCCGACCAGCACCTCATCCCTGGGAACAGCAGGTTAGATACGAGTTGCTAAATCCCCTGCACTGCCCTGTCTTGCCCTCGCCAGTCCCCTGATGTAAAGCAAAGCCTCTAAGGCTGAATGCCACTGTGGCATGAATCATGTTTATCATAACAAGAAACAAAGAAGGAAGAGAACAAAGGGAAAGGGAAAGAGGAGAGAAAACAAGAAAGGGAAAGACAAACAGAAGAGTGAAAGGGAGGGATATAGATAGACCCATTAATTTGCCTGTTTGCTCTGGGATTTAAACAACAAGCTGCTATGTCTCTGGTTTATCTTGGTTCCTCAGCTGTGAAACGTGCTGTGCTCCGGCGTCTTCTGAGCTTTAGAGATTTCCCAGGGAGCTAGGAATGAAGCAAGAGGCTCAGCAAACAGAGATAGCAGAGGCGGCTTCATACATCACACTCAGAGGAAACGCATTCCTTTCAGCGCTGCCCATGGGTGAAATTACATTATATTCTGTTTGGATAATTGGATGTCATATACCACCCGACTTGTTACAGGATGCCATTTCCTTCCCTAAAGAGGCTGTTAGCACTATCCCAGGACAGAGAACACAAGGAATGTTCCAGGAAGTATGGAGAAAAGAACGTAAGGACACAGAGGTGTTGGCAGTCCTGGTAACAAACTGGACCTCTCAGGGTCAGGTTAGTGATGGAGAGGGTGAAAAACGGGGCAAGGAACAAGAAAAAGATGAAGAAAACAAAGGGGATGGGAGCAAATCTAAAAGAGGGGAGAAAAGGATGAGGAGAATGTAGCACAAGGAGTTTGGTTTCAAAATATGCTTTCTGTTTTTCTGAATATGTCTTTTATCACACAAACATCTCCAGGTGTCTCTCTACAGACCTAGCAGGACTCACGTGACAGATACTGGCACTGGTCTTCCAGCTACAGCTCTGGGGAACAGCTGCCACAGTTAAAGGGAGGACTACTTTACTCCGAGGTTTTTCCCAGCACAAACACAGAGCATTTCCTTCTTAAATCAGGGGTGGGATATAGAGGCCTCCTAGCTAGAAATTCCCCGGGTGGACAAGCCTGTCCCACGGTGCAGGTTGCAGGGCTGCCTGTTCATCCCGTAGAAATACAGGAGTCTTCTTGGTTCTCTGTCACAGGGGAATTCAATCTCCCATCCATGCCTTGCTGGATTTTATATTCACCACTTACCTACATTTTGTCTAAAATGCCCTCGTTTTCCCTCTTATTGTGTCCTTTCTTGCAACTCCTCACTCCAGTTCGTTGATGGCTTTTTAATAGCACAGTTAGAGTTGTCAACACAAGCCAGAGGACAATTTCATGTGTCATATTGCCCCAGTGCACCCTGGGAACTCCATCTGGCTCAAGCAAACTTATTTTATTGAAATAATCTCTCCTCCCTGCTACTTATTGAATCGTCTTGGCTCAATGGCCTCACTCAATATCAACTTTTCAGGGTTAATAATTAGCGCTGGAAAAAAGTTTCATTGAGTAAGTGTTTAATGTCACACATGATTAGGAGATGCAGAGATGACCTAACTAGGCAATTCAATTTGGGGCTGTTCAGATGAGGGACAATTAGGAACATGTTCTAGGCTGTGGATGTATGCTGGTCAGTGCCTGCCAAGTTATTTAGGGGAACTATACCCTTCCTTTCCATCCCATATACTTTGATCTTGCTTCAAAGCCTAGAAACAGATGTTAGCCCTTCTTTTTGCACCTGAGCTGTGCTATTCCCTCACGACATGTACTTTGTCAGAAACCTGTGTTGTTACCGGTTGATTGCACCGATTGCTGCAATTCTCCATTTAACCTGATAGAGTCACCAAGTCCCGAAGGAATTTCCACAAGCACAAACAGGCAAATACCTGGGTTCACTGGAGCCTTCAAATGTCAGTGTGCCCATGACTGGGCCCCAGACCACAAGCTCATTTCCTGATGAGGGCAGAAATTCAGTGAGTGACCTGAGACAGTGAGTCTTAGACAAGCTATAGAAGCAAACTATACAGCACATAGTGATTTGTTTGCCTGTCTGCTTGTCCCTACCTATCTACCTACCACTACCTACTCACCTATTTGTCCACCCACCGCCGTCGGTCCTTCCAGCCAGGATGTTTGTCAGCTATGTTAATGGCTGATGCATTTAGTCCCCAGAGACTCTCTGCTAACATCTCCTTCTACATGTACAGGAAAATGAGTTTCACATAAAAAAAAAAAAAGAGACAAATGAACAAATCTATTTAGGAGTGAAGATGAGAGGCAGCACCTAATTATTCTGGGGGATCTTCTAAATTATTTTCCCATACCACTCTTAAAGTGAGTTCTCCCAGTTCTGGGATTACTGACCTGACTGATCAACTCTCCTTCCTCTGCACATTTAACCAGTTACAAGCACTCTGCAAATGACTGTGCTCTCCATGCTCACAGTGATTGAAGTCCTGTCTTAAGGCATTTCCTACAGAAGTGATTTTTCCCACTTAAAATTCCCTAACGCACCAATCTACCACATCTTCATACACATCACACTGCTCTCTGGAGTGATAATAAGAAAACTTGTTCAATGAAACCTGCATTCCTCCTTTTCTCTGGCTCCCTCATCCCTATTCTCACAGAGCCTTCCCCCCTCCAAACTCTTCAGTGCCACGTTTTTAATAGGATTTGGAAAGCATCTGATAGCAGCTGTCACCCCTTTACACCTGCACACAGTCCGCACTCCGCTCTTCCCCGCAGCCAAGCACATCGATCCATCCTCTGCAAGATGTATTTCATTTTCTGGGAACTTCTGATCTGCCAGTTTGTCCCAGGAGAAAAAGTGACTAGATGAGAAATGTGTTCCCTGTTTATAGTGATATTTTATGTGCGAGACATTGATTTGCTGTGATAGCCACCACCTTCTCTATCTGGAAACACAGCCGTGGCCTGAACAGCCTCTTATTCCACCTAAAAGATGCCTGCAAATACAGAGCACTGTTCCTCACACCGGGCAATAAACCCACTGAAAACCTGGCTCACCTCTTGTGCCTGTCAGCTGAGTACAGCAGGATGGGGTTTTGCTCTGGGCTGAGGGGCTGGATGCTCCTCAGTGGAACGAGGATGGACCGGCGGAGAGGCGCAGAATAACAATTCCCACTTCCTAAAAAACCGCAAGTCAAGTTGTGACAAATGAATGGCATAATGATGTGACACACAGCTGTGCCTGGGCGCTGTGAGCTGTCCCTGCTCCACTGGAGCAAGACATGGCTTTGCCACTGAGAAGAGAGGAGCTGTGCCAGGGCCCTCGCTGTAAGAGCCGGGAACACAGTGGGAAGAACGGGCAAGCACCGGCAGGCAGGATGCAGTTAATACACTGCAGTTGGACAAATCCCTGCGACTGATGGCAAACGATGCTACGACTTCCCAACAGCTGGTCACGATAGAGAGAGTATCTCCCCTGCTCCTGTGTGTTCTCCATAACCAAACATCATGCTAGGCTTGAAATTAAAGCTGGCTTGGATGGAGGAGTGCTACCGTGTTGCCTCCACACCTGGAGCTACGGATCAGCCTTTGATCCATTCACATAAGTCCATTATTTCCTTGAGATGCCATGGAGAGCTTCCATCTGACAAATCACCCTGCTTAGCGTTTTGAGGCTGATGTGCTCGCTGTCCAGGACAGCCTGCCCACAACCAAAAGGACAATCAGACTAAAGTCTTGCTTCTTGGCTGCAAGAGGCTGCAACCAGCATCCCCCGAGAATACAATTGCTCAGTTAAGTGGCAGTGATGCTGGTGAAAGCTGTGGATCAGATGGTGCTCCGTACTCTGCAAGGAATATTCAAGTCTTTGGGTTCCCCAAAGCACATGGAAAGAGAACTGGACAACTTTAGGTCTGGACAGACCCTGGGACAAGGACACTATTGCTTTTCACATATCAAGACTATTACCCAAGCCCATCACCGTAGGCCCTGGTTGAGTGATTGCAGAGGGGAGGGCTGAGAAGGGAAAGGTGATGATCAAATTCTATCAGAAGAGAAATGACCTTTTCAAGTCACCAGTTCTCCTTTACCAACGATGATAAGAGAAATCCATAGCCTGAGATGGTCCCTGTAGAGACCGCCCTAAAGTGGCCTTCACCTATTTGGCTGCTCTGGTATTTTTTCTAGGCAACTGCTTCCAAAGTGATGAAATAGATGTTTCTATCAGTAAGCTAGTGGGGATCTGGACACTCAGCACCAACCTCCATCACCATGAATATTTACTTTTTAATTAAACAATTGGGACTCTCTTTATTTTGCTGATTTCCTCTCAGTCCCCATGTTGCTGCAGCAGGAGGAGGGAAGTGAGGGGCAGCAGAACACATCAGGACTATCACAGATTATCAAAGTGAGATCCAACTTCATAAGAATCCCAGGCAGCAGGGACTTCTCCAGAAAAAAAAAAAAAAAAGGAATCTTGATTTTTCAGCTGCTTTAGGGTCTCTGGAGTCTGCCTCTTGAATAGGATCATTTCAGGAAGACTTTAGTCAGCTGTTTCTTCTCCACTTCCTCTCCTCACTCCGTCTGTTATTCATGCCAGGATGTGTGCAGCAAAGCAAGATGGCTTCTTTCTTTCCAGCCTGATCTTCACAGACCCAGAGAATAATTATGCATGAGAAAGAAAAATCACTCGGATGAATTAGGGACTTCATTTCATTGTTTATTTGTGGGAGTGAGAAACTTACCCTGCATCAGACTGTATTGCACATGGTAATGAAACACAATTACCTATTCTTCTCCATCTCAGATGAGAACAAAGAAACCTGAAAGTCCTTAGAAAGTGAAGGAGAGGGAATTAAAACCAGATTCAAAGTAAAAGGAGGAAAAGACCATTGAAGGAAGTGGAGGCGCTGGGAGCTTATTTTGCTTGTGAAATCTCTATCAAAATCAGACATTATTTCAGAAGCTTCCAGCCCTAGCAGATAATTAATGAAATTAAGGTGAGGATTTGCTGCTAAATATTTGTTCACACTAGAGAGGAAAGAAACAGTGCCAAAAACACCTGGAATTTTTTATGGGCAAATAAATCAGGCAAGAGAGGTAACTCAATTACTCAGAGGGGAAAAGTACTTCTCTTTCCACCAGAGAGTGTTCAGTCATGGTAAAAGATCCTAGCTTTTCAAAAAGGCCATGGCCAGTGCCCAGCTTTGTAGTGTTTAAAATACTGGGACCATTGCTAATGTGCTCGGGGCAGTGGATAATGCGAGCAGGAAATAGCCAAAAGGCTGACATTTTCCAAGCTGCAAGTGGATTTGGATGCTGCAGCTGGGAACGTGACCATGGGAACCTTAAGGAACTTCTCTCCAAACTTTGCAGGAGTACCAGGGCTGGATGAAGCGATCTGGACAATGGTTGGTAGGTGGGACTTTCTCAGACTCTCCCTCGTGATGGGATGTGGGGTGTGCTGTGCATGTAGCTTCTAACTCTGCTGAGCACCCTGGGGAATTTACTTCTCTGATTAATCTGATTCAACTCCACTTGTGTATGAAAGACATCTGGTAGATTTCCCAGCTCTGATAGCTTCTAAAACCAAATTTAATAAGAGTCAGTCCAAACCGAGGAGACAGACAGCCTGGGTTAATGTCTTCAGGTTCAGGCAGAAGGTCAGAGAGGGTGATCAAAATGTTGCTTCCAGCTTTAATGTTCATGACTATGGGCTTTGTTGTGCCATTGAAAGAGTGGAGAGGCACTGGAACAGGCTGCCCAGGGAGGTGGTGGAGTCACCATCCCTGGAGGTGTTCTAAAGACCTGCAGATGAGGCACTTCAGGGCATGGTTTAGTGATCATGATAATATTGGGTAGATGGTTGGACTTGATGATCTTAGAGGTCTTTTCCAGCCTTAGTGATTCTACACTTCTGTGTCCGGGAGCCAGTAATCACTGAGGCAAAGCCATGCAGAGGCATAAATGCCTGCTAGCTTTGGTAACTAAGGTGGACATCCGAAAAACCAGGGACACCAACCACTAGTACATTTAGAAAGTAATCCACAGGATGCTTATAAGCAGACTTAGACTTTTAAAAGTACTTGAATCCATACTAAGCAAGCTATAGGAGGGATGAGTTTAGCCCTTTTTATAACACTCCCAAGCACAGAGTTAATTTGGGGGCAGTGGGGCCAGCCTTGGGTGCTTTGACACTTCAGGCCAACTGGGAAATGCCTGCCCTTCAGCTCTAAGCTGTCTGTGTGGTGAGCAGCTATTAAAGCTTTTCCTGCCCTAGGCAGCCCCTTGCCTGGCAGAGATTGCCCCAAGGCCCAGTACAGCTGCAAGCTGGAACTGGCACCTGGAGGAACGGCATGTGCAGCCAAACTGAGCTGCAGACAAAACACAAGGGGGATCAGCTCCCACCCTGCAGGCCACACCCCACCATCAGCAGGGATCTGGGAGGAACATCCCTCACACCATGGGATTTACAACAGAGTTAGTTACACAGAATCATAGAATGACAGGGGTTGGAAGGGACCTCTGGAGATGCTCTGGTGCCACCCCCCTGCTCCATCCAGCAGGGGCACCCAGAGCAGGGGG
>JANIJG010025607.1:0-14009 GCA_024611175.1 Megaceryle torquata
GCTTACTCCCTCAGTTTGGTATCATCAGCAAACTTTATCAGGCTACACTTGATTTCATCATCCAGATCACTTATGAAGATGTTAAAGAGTGTTAGAACCCCACTTGTGATAGGTTGCCAGTATGAAAAGGAGGTATTTACCACCACCAGTAAAGTGGTCATGCAGGTCAGTGCACAGGTCTGCCATCCACCCCAGAAACCTCTGCTTGTCATGAAGATGGGTGCTGTCATGGGAGATGCCATGGGCTCTTTCTGTGGACAGAAAGTCAAACGCAGAGCTTTACACCCTAGGGTACAGGATAGAACACTCTTCCAAGTGCAGACACCTCTGCATATTCCTGGGGCTCCCCTGATCTTGGCCAAATGCCATCAGGTCTGGTGCATCCCAGAGGAGAGGTGACTGTGGTGTGCCCTGCACCAGATCCAGCCAACACTCGGGGATGTGCTGACAGGGAGCTTTGCTGACATGGGGAAGAGGGAGGACAGGTGTGATCCACCAGGCTGAGACACTGTCACCATAAGCTATGGCATGAGGACGTTGCTGAGGAAATGTCAGAGCCCCATCCCACCACAGGACCAGACAGGGACCACTGGTAGGAAAAGAAAGTTCTCTGAGCAGCACGTGATAGTGACAACAAGAGTGACAGCCCGTGGAGGCAGTGCCACTCCAGTGGCCCCAGTGGCCCTCCCAGGCCAGCACTGGCCTTGCAGAGCAGAGAAAAGTGTCCCTGTTTAGCAACATCCCCCGAGATGTGAGCAGGGTGAGAAGGGGGAGAAGCTGAGGGGATTTGAGGCATAGAGCTGTGATGAGAAGGTTGGACCACCCAGAAGTGATGTCCCACCCCGAGCCAGGGTCCCTAGAGGGACCAGGGCCCTCTGGGGAGACCTCTGGGCAGACTGGGGGATGAGAGGGCTGGGGAGGGGGGGTGAGAATCCACAGTAAGTGTGCGCTTGTGTGTGTGTCCCTCAGACGATTGGTGGCCACAGGGTGTCGCCTCTGCACCACTCCAGGAGCAGGTGGTGCCATTTTCGGACCTGCACACACCCATCCTTTGCTGCCACGCTGGGGATGGGGACACAGGACAGCATGGCTGGTGGGGGGAAAAGAGCATGCCACCAGGCTGTGACAGTAGAGCAGAGCAGCTGGCATCACCGTGTCAGCCATGCCTCCATCCTCTCGCACAGACACCAGCCCCACAGCCAGTGGAACACACAAAGAGGGGGGATGTAGGGACTCTCTTCAATCCCCAGGTGGCATTTTGTAAGGTGGTTTGTGATGCTCTTCTTCTCCTGCCCCAAACTCAGCTTTGTCCGTAGTCTCTGCCCCATAGCACCCTACTGCTTTATGGCTATCTGTGCCTGCAGCAGGTGAGTGGTGGTCCACACACCCCATGTCAGGAGCCAGAGCTCAACGCAGGCATCCCCAGGCTCCTGCATTCCGTGTTGGGCTCCAGCCTCTGCAGCACCCAGGAGCTGGGAGACTCTGGGCCTTGGAGAAAAGAGACTGGCCGAGGGCTCCCTGGGGTCCAACACCCCTTCCTTATGAGATGCATGGGCAGTTGGAGACCCTGCCTCCCCATGTTACCTGGAAGGAGCCCTGGACACCCCCTTCAGAGCCACTGCACCCTGTAAACAGCTGCAGGGTCTGTCCACATCGGGCACTGCCACAGGGCTGAGAAGAGTGATGGAGCGATGGAAATGCAGCCAGGCACTAGGCATGGTGACAGGGGTAGGAACAGTGATGCCCACCAGCACCTGCTGAGACCACACACATGTTGTTTGGGTCTACAGGGCAGCCCTGAGTGGGCTGTATTGGACCTGAGCAAGGAAACAATGTCCCCTCCCCAGCATCTCCCATAGCACACTGCCAGGAGCTTCCTCATCAGGACATAACCCTGTGGGCACCCCAGCGTGGACCTGGTGTACTCCCCTCCCAGGAGGATGTGCACAGCCTGGGCCACCCACAGGAGCCTGCACAGGGTCTATGCAAGGCTTCCCACCAGCATGCTATGCTGCCAGCTCCCACCACCTCCACATTGCTGGCTCGGTGGCCCTGTCACAGCACAGATCTGACAGATGCTGCCTCCCGTTCCCGGCACGCTCACTCCCGCTTTCGTCCCCACAGCACGGCTGCGCACAGGGACACTGGGTGCCTGCATGGTGCAAGGAGTGCTGAGGCAGCCCTGGCATGAGGAGAGGCATGGTGTGATGCTGGGCACAGTGAGCATCTTGCTCCCTGTAGCAGCTTTGCTGTGACTCATCCTGGCAACCCACACAGCACGGTGTCCGGGTCCTCTCCTGCCTTTGTGCAAGACCATGTGGGAGCCATATATTAACAGCACAAGTTCTGGGTGCCTCCCTCTGCATCTCTCTGAACCTACTGTCCTGGTAATTGCAGTGGGACTGGGAGGTGGCACTGGGGATGGTGGTCCCAGCCATGGGCTCCCATGGCCTGCTTGCTCGTCACCTCTCCAGAAAAGCATGCACCCTGCTGGCTTGGAACCAGCTGAGACCCAAGCACCCAGGCTGGTGTGGTGGGGGCCATCAGCTGCCAAATAACAATCATAGATTCGGAGAATGGTTTGGGTTGTAAGGGACCTTTAAAGGTCAGCTGGCCCAACCCCCCTGCAGTGAGCAGGAACATCTGCAACTAGAGCGGGTTGCTTAGAACCCTATCCAACCTGACCTGGAATGTTTCCAGGGAAATGGAAGAGAAGTGGTTTGGGGCATGGTGAAGGGCAGGACCTGCCTTTCCATTTTGGCTACACGGGTTCAAGTGCCATGGCTGGCATTGGAGTAGATGGGATGTTGACAGTCCCTCTGGGCAGCACCGTGGGCAGCTGTACAATGCCATGGACCTCCCTGCACACCCCATCATCCCCTCTCCATCTGAGTGCGCCACTGGACCTGAAAGCCAGCACACACCCTCTGGCCCTCCCCACTACTGTGTCAAGGCACACAATGAGGACATCAGTAGCAAGGCATCAGTTCAGGACTAATATGGGAGCCCCACAGAGCCTGTCTGGCCAAGGAAGGATGGAGGCAGCCAGGTTACCTGGAAAGCACGATTTTGGATATGAGCCACCCCAGAAAGTCAGCACCATGCTTGGCACAGGCAGAGGTACCCAGCCTGCAGACAGCTGGGGACATGGAGCCCTGACTGGGTCATCTGACATCGACAGAGCTGCTTGTTCCTTGAGTGGGGGGTCAGGGGCTCTGACAGTGACAATGGGGGTAGTAAAGGGGGAAGGCATCACGTGTTCAGCACGGGGCACCCCGTGACACAGCGGTGAAATGATCCGGGGGCTGAAGTGACTGATCTGAACGGAGCCTCACGCAACTATATCTGTCTCGCTCGGCTGAGCAATGACTAAGGGAAGGACAGGAGAGCAGTCTGCACACCGCCAGGCAGAGGAGGAATTATTTAGGCTGGAGCACGGGGGCTGGAAGGAGATGGGTGAAAGGAAGGTGGAGGCTGGGTGGGATGCTCTGGCAGTGCTCCCCCTCTTCCCAGAGGGACACCGGGTACCAGGCTGGGGAGAAACAGGACAAGAGCTGAGGAACTGGGAGCTGACAGATCACTTCTGGGGAGAAGATACTTTCAGCCAAGGGGGAGTCCTACCCTGGCCACAAACCCACAGACAGACTCTGGCTCAGAGACCTCCCCTTAGCAGAGCAGCCAGTATCCCCCATAGATGGAAAAACAACCAGCAGCTGCTGGCAGAGGGCAGGTCCCCAGGCATGCACAGCCCTGTCCCTGCCCCCCCACTACACACTGGCAACCAGACAGTGGGCTTTGTGCAGGAGCTATTTCTGCTGGTCTCAAGGCCATGCTGCTCCCACAGTGGGGCCAGCCCCATGCCTGTCGACAGGCTGCACCACACTGCGCAGGGCCAGATACCAGGGGATAGACAGCACTGGCCTTGCAAAAATTCACCTTGGTGACCACAAGGTGAATTTTTGATGGTAGGGAGAGAAAGGTGGAAAAATTAACCCACTGTGCATCATCTTTCCTGAGTCTCAGCACATCAGTGCTTTCATGTAAGCACCCGGCATAGAACAAAAATGAAAGGCAGGAGGAGGAGATGCTGGACCCAAGGGCTCAGCTAACTCTGGAACCAATCCCTTCTCCAAGGAAGAAAGGGATCCCACCACGCAAGCCATTCCCACAGCCGACAGGTACCAGACTTAACTTCCTGGGTCACCCCATGCTTCAGGGGCTGACAGCAGGATGGAGAACAGCAAGTCAATCAACAGGCCTGCAACTCCTGCTCATATTTCAGCAGGGCTACCCTTTCTCATTGATCCACAGCTTGCAACTCTTCTCCCCACACTGCAAAGATTTTTGCAGTGTAACTGGGGCACAAACATCCCAGCCCCCTGACACGTGAAGCTGTGGGAGCCTGCATGCTGCTCTGTTCATGGGGAGCAGAGCCGAGCAACCTGTGTGCCCTTCAGAGCCTCCAGACCAGGACCATGCCTGCAAGGAGAGCATCATTTCTAATCCAGAAAGCGAGGAGTGTGTCAGGGGTCTTTGGCTCGCTTTAATGGTGCAGAACTGAAATGTCTGTGTCACATTCAGGGAATAGGGATGAGGCTGGCTGGGTATGAACCCCTGTCAGATGAACACCTATAGGCTACAAGAACAGGACCACAGTCCAGGATGTGAAGGAAGGGTAATTAAAGGAGGGGCTATAACCCAGCATGATTTCATGCCCATGTGCTCAACAGGACTTTTAAATAATCCTGGCTCCTTTATTTGATGACTTTATAAACTGAGTTGCTAAAACACCACCATGGACATACCAGGCTGCTGTTAGGTCATCCCTCCAGCACCCTGAGTACCGAGAAATGCCAGGGGAGCACTTCAAGGTCACTGACCTGCCAAGACCCAACCCTGGGGACCTCCACCCATCACACCAACTCCCACAACAGGCAGCTCCCACACCTCCACCACCCCCTGGCCTCCTCCAAGCCAGCCCGTCCCTGGGCTGGCAGCAAGGGGAGATTCAGAGGCCACAGCATCACACTGTTTTAATCTGCTGTCTTCTCATCCTCAAAGCAACCTGACATCCTTTTCCAACACCCTCGTCTGTAGCCTGGCAACGGCAGTACCAGCATGGAAACAGCTGTACTGGCATGGAAATGGCAGTACCGACATGGCAACACGGCTGCTGGTGGAAAGACAAAAATGTCAGGCAGATCCCCACTTGCCCTGACTGTCCCTCTGCTTCCTGGAGCAGCAAAGCTCCCCTGTCTCCCCTGGGTATTTCTAGTAGCCTGCAAGCCTTGGGCACCACAGGCCTCACCAGCCTCACCTCCTCCCCATTGCATGAGATGAGTTGCTGGGTCTCATCCCAGGTCTTGCAGGTCTTGGCATCTAGGGAGCCACAGCAGCACACAGATATCCCTTGCAGGTCCTCTGCTAGGGGAGACCCATATCCCCCTTACCTCTCCCAGAGCAAACACTTAGTTTGAGAGGCATAAAGCTGTGAGACTCGGGAAAAGGGTTCCTCTGGGTTTTGGATGCCAAGATTTTTTTCCTGCAGCCAGTCCCTCTGTCTGCCGGAGCAGGCCTGCCGCACAGGGCCAGCCCTTCCTGTGGTCGGGAAGAAAGTTGCCAGCATCGATGGGTAGGGGGGACATTAGGGCTGCCCTCCTGGCTCCGTTTGGCCAGGGGGGTGCCTTGCTGGCAGTGGGCAGGGAGAGCAGTGAGAGCATCCCCCTTTGCCAGGGAAGGAGATCCGGTGGGGGCATCGGAAGTTACACAACGCTGCGCCAAGAAGACAAGGCAGCAAGCATGGCGGGGGCGCGCGCCAGCCCCCAGAGTGAATTCCCTGACGTGGCAAACATCTCCCAAAGCCCCCTTGACGCCCACCTGCACACGCAGGCAGGAGCCCACACGCATACGCAGGCAGGAGCCCACGCGCCGGCGCACGCCTGCCTCTAAAGGAAAAGCCTCGCCAGAGCCAGAGCTGAAATAGTGAATTGCCTCATTCATTCACGCTCTCCGGAAGCTCTGCCCGTACATGCAAACATACGCGCGGGGAGGCATGTGCAGCAGACATGTGCACCCACCCCTACCCCCTCCAGGACTCTCCCCCCAGCCACCTTCTTCACCACCCGCTCTGAAATGCAAGAACAGTCTGCACCCCTGCATGTCCCCCCGTGTGAACCCTTGATCTGTGGGTGGGGTTCTTGGAGCAAATTTGGCAAGCAACCCCTTTCATGGCATGGTGGGGTCACCCGTATTCCCTGGAGGGGGGAAAACCCTCTTGACACTTTTTGGTCCCAAATTCAGAAACTGTCTCATGGGAGATGCCCTCCTAGCACACACATAAGCACTCCCAGTTGCATTTGCTCTTGCAGTTCAGACAAGACCCTTCTACAGGGGATGCTGCTCTAGCAAAAAACTCTCACCCTGGCCAGATGGATCGCTCCATCCCCAAAAGCTTGAGCAGGACCTGGCAGGGGCTGTGCACAGTACAGCACATGCATGGTATAGGGTACATGTATGTACATGGCATACAATGTGTGAATGCCCAGTGACACATCCCCATGGGATCTGCATGGTCAGAAACCTCCATTTCTAAGTTGTAAGGTCTGACCTGAGGTCATTCCCTGGCAAACACTCCCTTGGAATGCACGGGCTCACAGCACATGCCTGTGCACAAACTCGTACAGGTGCAACATGTGCCCACAGGCACACTCTCCATGATGCATGGCTCTGCAGACCCCATTTGGGTTTGGTGCACAACAGGGCACACACAGACACAGCCAGGCAGCCTGCTCACCCATGCCCTGGCATGACCCTGCTCTGCTCATTGCGTCCTTACTTATCTCCAGCCAAGTGTGGGACAAGCCACCACACTGAGCAGGGAGATGGAGCATATTCAGCTTCTTTTCCTAGAATAACTTCTTTTTTTAAGACCCACGAGGTGCCTGAGAAAATATCCCATCTCCACCTCCCACCCCCTCACCTGGCAGCCTCCCAGAAGCACTGAGCCATGGTGCAGCAGCAGCCAGCACAGTGTGTGCAGCACCTGTAAGCACAGAATTGCACCCTGGCCAGGACCCAGTGAACAGGTCACGGGTCTGGCATCCAGAATGGTCAACTGTCATGACATGTCCCAGGTCCTACTCTCCGTCCCCTTGTACAGGAGAGAAATGCTGATGATGTACCTGCAGGTACCCCAGAACCTACAGGACAGGTGCCCAGCTCATTTCCCTCCTCCCTCCTGCCACAGACACGTGCCAACAACATCTGCATCTGACAGGGTGGGTTTCTTGCAGTGGGGACTACTGCAAGACCCAGAGATGCAGTCACTGGACACTGTGCCACAAAAAAAAAAAACCAAAATCTTCAATGCCTGCAGCTTAGAGCTGGCACCCTGTCCCCACCTGCCCCCTCAATGGCTCAGTCCCGAGGCCATGGTACAGCCCAGCCCATCTCCCCAAGCCCAACAACTCTGTGGTTTGTTCCCCTCCAGCAGCAGGAATTTCTCATCCCCACCTCCCTCCTACTCCCCACTTCCCTTCAGGCTGTACATTCAGTGCTGCTGCCCTTTCTGAACACTGAAGCAAAGCGAGGAATTAGTTTTGGGCTACATTTTCTTCAGTGTTAATTATTCCAGCTCCTTCTCACGCGGCGATGCTGCTGCTCTCCTCATTTGCTCCCTAATTACACAGCACTGTAACTTCTCCCTCTTTGCTTGCTCTGTTCCAGCAAATTGGAGGGTGGTGTTTGCCAAGTCTCACTTTCACCATAAGCCACTGCCATCCCCAACCAGGCTTGGACGTATTTGCTTTGTGATGGTCCAGCAGGAGAGAACCGCAACTGGCTTTGTCTTGGTGCCTTGCAGCAGCACCACATGCCAGGGTGAATCCAGTCTGCAATCCTCACCATAGGCAACAGGATGTGGCTTTGGGAATTGGAGCCCCAGTGCTCCAGATGTAGCCCCACAGCTGGCCAGTTGTCCAGGGCCTCCAGACACTTTAGCATTCCCACCACATCCTAACCCTGATGAGCACCAGGTCCCTACAGGGCTCACAGGGCTGCTAGAAAATGTTAGTGGGTGCTGGGGAATAGTCAACCCCCCTGCCCTGTCCATTGATCTTGGTTGGAAAGAGACTTTGGGCCTCTCTGCTCTCAGGGTGTTCTCTCAAGTCAGTATTACACAGGAGTGTGTGGCAAGTGATGCAGGTGACAAGAAGGAGCCTTCTTTCATCCTGAGCAAGTGTGGGAGGAGCAGGACAGCAGGGCAGGGGATGCCTTTGAGGTCATCTGGGCAAGACCAAACTCCCTTCCCCAAGAAGCAACACATCCAGCAAAAGCCCCATGCAAAGAGCAGCCACCATAGACATCTCTACCAGGCAGAAGAGGATGAGTGTGCCCAGACACCACAGTGATCAGCACTCAGAGAGACCAGATTAAACAGAAAGATCCAAGGACTGCCCTCTAGGCCAAAGACACATAAGAAAGCTGACTGACTTCCAGATGATGATCCATAACACACTATTAACCACTGGCCACATCATACACCACAACTACTCCAACCCCATCTCCCTACGTTCTGCTTCTGAGTGAGAAATGGGCAGAGAGGAACAGCGTCCTTGCTCCATCCTTCAGCCGGGACATCAGATGTTTGGCCAGTCCCTACCAGCATCCCCAGCTGGCTCACTAGAACAACCCCTCCCATTTCAACATCAACATTGGCTGGTGTCTCACGGTCCTGATGAAAAGCTCCCCACAAGGCTGTGCCCTGCCAGAGCAAGCAGTGACCTGGAGATCTGTAGAGCCACCACAGGACTGGCACAGTGTAATCTTCCTCCCTTCCCTTCTCCTTCTGTACATGGGATCTTTATGGCTTTACCCACCCATCATCCACAACCCCATCAGACCAAGAAGATGGGATGCTCAGGAAGCAGCAAAATCAGAAGGATTAGTAATTATGGGCTGTGGACAGGGAGGGAAGCAACCCAGCACTGATGCAGCACCCATGGAGTCTTCTGCCCCCAGCATAACATTGCCTGCATCCTCTGAGCACCACCTGCCCTTGGACCAGGGCAGTCCCAGGGAAGGAGGCTGGGGGGGCAATAGTGAAGAGGCAAGACCCAAATGAAGCCAAGACAGACTGTTCTTGCAGAAAACTCTCCTTGACAGGCAATCCCACAGGTCATGGGTTTGGGTTTTTTTAGAGGTCACAGATTTGGCAGCACCACATTAAGCTTCCTACAGCAGTCAACTGGGTACCACTTTGTGCCTTGATGAACCCCTCTTGCCGCTGTCAGCTCATTTAGCAAATGAATGATTAGATGCCAGGCAGATCTGGAAAAGAAAAAGCATCAGACAAACACACTCCTAACAGGGTTTGTCACCAGCCTGGACATGACCTGTCTCCAGCTGTGACCTTCAGGTCCACCATCCCTGACAGGAACACCTGTGCATGACCCTGTCCTGGAAAGCAGGGACTCAGGAATATGTTCCAAGGCCAAAATTCCCCAAATGATGTTGTGGCTGGACTGTCTAGAAGAGCTCAGTGTGCTGGCAGACTAGAAATAACTCGGTTAAAGCATAATTTGGAGAGGGACATCCCCAGGAGAAAACATCAAGTGCTACAGGATGCCTTTGCTGAGGAAAGCAGAGAAAGGCTGGAAGCTGAAACGGAGCCAAGCCAAACTTCAGCGCATGTACTTCACGTGCAGATGGGTCCTAGGAGGAACCAGTGCTATTCAGGCTCCCCAGCATGGCTGGCCTCCCGTCCAGGGGGATGCGTGAGGTTACAGGTGGGTAGCAAAGAGGATGTCAAGGGCTGCAACAGTGCTGCAGGCTCTCAGATACCATTCCTTGATGACTCAGCCAGAGCCAAAACGCTCCAGATTCGAGTTAGTGTTTCAGAGCAGGAGCCAGTGGGGTAGGTCAGGCCAAAGCAAGGTGTTCATAAGCAGAATCTGCCTGATAGAGCCTTGCTCTTCCCCAGGCTCTGACCCAAATAAGCACTATAGCATACCCAACACCATCCTTTCCTCTTGCCCTCAGGTTTTGGTCACTCCAGCAGAACCCAAGTGCAGGTGGGAACAGCAGGAGACTATAGAGGATGAAGTCCTCCCACACTCTACTGCCCACTGCCATGTACAGCAGCTTGCATCTCCCCCTGCAATCCCAGTGTGGGTGGCAAGAGAGCCCTGGAGCATATCCAGAGGGGTTTGCAAAGGTCAGCCCAGGAGGAGGTCTCTGGCGAGGGCCATGTGCCAGCACTGCCTGGGAACCACTTGAGAATAGAGGCAGGAAGGAAAAAAAAAAAAGAAAAAAGAAAAAAAGAAAGAAAAAAATAACCCAGCTGGCAGCACAGACGCTGCTGGGAGAGGAAGCAGCAGGTTGAGACAAGGACACGGCTCATTATGCCACCCCCGCAGGTGCGGAGCTGTGAGTGGAGCGGCCGGCTCAGCTGCTGCAGGCAGCAGGGAGGCAGTGGCCGGCATCCTTATCCTCAGGACAAACTGAACACCATCATTATGGCTAAGAGCAGCTTCCACCCCCTTCCTCCCACGTGCCCTGGGAAGCCAGGCAGACTCTGGTGAGATGCAGTGCCATGGGGATGCAGAAGATGTTGCTGGAACAAGCTCTTCCCGTGCTTGGACATCTTCAAGGCTAGGTAAAGCCCTAAGCAGCCCACTCTGGTGTTGCAGCTGACCCTGCCTTGAGCACAAGACTGCTTGGGAACCATTCCCATCTGGATTATCCCATGCTCAGAGCTGACCAGGTGCAAGCCCATCACATGCTGGGACTATCAACAAAGTCAGTGTGACTGGAAGCTGGTGAGAACCACTCAGGTTTGGTGGTTTCCTCAGGGGACATGGCAGGAGCTGGATGAGCCCCAGGGAAGAAGGTCCCTTTGTCCTCAGGATAGAGCAGTTTCAGCAGGACCAAAAAACTCAGGCTTGACCTAGGTGACCCATCAGCATCTCCTCAGAGATGCATCAACTTCAGACCACAGCCAGGACAGCAGTAGGCAGGGTACAGGGCATTAATACACTAAAATATCCCTGGGCACGGATTTTTTTCTTGCAGCCCTTTCCTCATCCTGCAGCTCAGGGCGCCGGAAAAGGCAGGCGGCATCTCCAAGGATGGGAACAGGCAGGAAGGAGAGGCAGCACCGAATGCGTGGGCACTGCTCTCACCGTGGAGAACGGAGTACAAACCCCGCTGCTGCCAAGCCCAGTGTCCTCAGATGCATCTCCCCAGCTCACCCAGACGCAGTCACCAGAGACTTCCCCATGCTGTGCTGAGCGGGGGAGTCAAAGCAGGATGCAGGGAGCACCCTGCTCCTGCCCAGGCCACTTGGCTGCAGGGAGACAAGGAGACAGCTCAGAGGAGGTGACAGCAGTGATGGGAGAAAGATCTCCTCCGTGGTGGTATGATGTCTGCCAGGAACATGCTTTACAGCTGGCTCCTACTCTGGTAGGAGGTCGCAGAGCTTGGTGGCCTTGCCTCCTGCTCCAACCTTCAGACACCAAGGAATGATGTTTCAACAGAAAAATGGAGTGTGGTCACCCACCTCCACATCCTCTCAGGGACAGAGACCCATAGCCAAAGCCTCGGGAAGACCTGAAGTTCCAGGGGAACACACAGTGCTGCTCACTCCTGCACCCTGGGGATTTCCCACACTAGAACTATGGTCACTGGGCTCACCACCCCTTGGTGAATTTTTCTTTTCATGAAATTGCTCAATTGCCTTTTGACCCCAGACAAGCTCCTCACATCTTTATCCCTTCACTCAAGGCCACCATTTCCACAGGTTAATCCCAAACTGCTTCACAAAACATGCTTGAGCCCCAAGGTGCCACTGCCTCATCCTGCATGACATGCCCCATTATGGGAAGGGAGCTTGAACAGCCCTTCCCCATTCACCTTCCCCCAGCTGCACAGGATTTTATTATTCCCCGTCATGCCTCCCTCAGTCATCTCTTCCCCCAGACGGAAGAGAGCGAGTTTATGTAATTGTTCCTTCTATGGAAACGGCTTCTCGTACCTTTAATTATTCCTGCCACCCCTCCCTGCACTTTCCCGGCGTGTCTTTAAAAGGGAGCGGACGTGCTGGCAAGCAGACAGGCTGTGAAGGAGGAGCAGTTTTGTTTAAGACACCCGCTGTGCCCCAGGAGGGAGGCTGGGGTCTGCCCTGACCCCACTCCTGCCCAGCTTTCAGCAACAGAGGGGCTGCATCCAGCCCCTGGACTGAAGCCCTTGTTTGTCCCAGGGCAGGCTGCACACCAAGCATATCATTTGTGAGCATGGGGATGGCCAGGGCCAGCTCCCCCATCCTGGGGCCTCCAATATCCCCAGTGATGAAAGGCAGAAACAAAAAGCATTTGCAAGGCCAGGGCATCAGCATGGGACAAGCGGCACGAGCCCCTGCGCTGAGGGTACAGGGCCAGCCAAACACATCAACAGCAGAACGGAAGGGTAACAGTCAGTGCTGGTTTAATATCACGATGACTCAGCCACTGCACGGGGAGCGCAGTGAAAATTCCAACTGTCCCAGCTCACAGGAGCTCCACAAACAGTTCATGGAGAGAAAGGAGTTCACACCCTGCCCCAGAGAAGCAGAGATGCCAGCCCAGGGAAGAACAGGGAGATTGATGCTGTGACCAAACCACAGCTGTGAACCCAGAAGTTACTCCAAAACGCACCGTTCAAACAGCTCCTCAGGAAGGGGAAGCATGCAGAGTTTACAAGAGCACCCTCTGCTCATCACAAACATGGTATTCGCAGCCTCAACCATTCATGTCACAGCTCAGCTTCACCCATGAGCTGCAGCATCCACAGGACCACTTCCTTCCCTCCTTGGCATTGGGATAGGTCAGCAGGCAGCACACTGTCCCAGGAGGGATCATTGCTCTGCACCAACGTGGCAGCTCAACAGGGTCAAGCAATGGGCTTATTTCTCGAGAGCAGCAGGTTTCCTAGGTCAAAATCCAAGACACTGGATCCAGACAGCTCCTCTGACCAGGAGATGCCTCACATCAGGTCTGATCCTAGCCAGGATGATCAAAGGAGAGACGTGGCAGAAGCCCAAACACACGCTCCCCCCTAAGAAAGGGACGTATGACAGGGCTTTGCAGAGGGACAGCACTGGGAGCACATTGGCTCCGCTACACAGCTCCCTGCTCACCAGCCATGGCTGCTGCAGAGCTGGGATACACTGAGGTGAGCAGGTCAGAAGAGGTTTTAAACACAGCCCCTAAGCCTCGCACAGGACCTGGGTTTTGGGGTCCACTGCATTTTTCTTGGTGAGAAAGCATACCTCAAGGTGTCTTTAGAGGAAGAAATTCTTCACCATAAGGGTGGTGGGACACCGGCCCAGGTTGCACAAATAAATGGTTGATGGCCCACCCCTGAAAACATTCCAGGTGAGGTTGGATGTGGCTCTGAGCAACCTGCTCTAGCAGCTGATGTCCCTGCTCACTGCAGGGAGGTTGGACTAGATGAGCTTTAAAGATCCTTCCAACCCAAAACAGCCTGTGATTCTATAAGGTAAGCCCTCACACCCTTCCAGGGGTAAAGTGCCTCAACCAACCACTTAACAGGGAAGCCTCTGCTGCAGACAAGACTGCAGTCCTTGTCACATTGGACATTTGATCCGGGTATGGGGAGCTGACACTCAATCATCATCCCCATCAGACACCCTCAGACCACCCCACGCAGCAACCTCAGGGACTTTCCCTCCCATGACAGCCAGCCTTCCATCAAGCAGGGTGCCATCCTAGTGCAGGTGTGGAAATTGTGGATGCCCCTTCCCTGGAAGCATTCTGGGCCAGGCTGGATGGGGCTTTGAGCAACTTCATCTAGTGGGCAGTGTCACTGCCAGTGGCAGGGGGGCTGGATCTACATGGTCATTAAGGTCCCTTCCAACCAAAACCATTCTCGTGTAGAGTACTGCATCCAGTTCTGGAGCCCCTATCACAAGAAGGATATGGCTGTGCTGGAGCGTGTCCAGAGAAGGGCCACGA
>JANIJG010025609.1:0-12133 GCA_024611175.1 Megaceryle torquata
TTCTTTTCTTTTCTTTTCTTTTCTTTTCTTTTCTTTTCTTTTCTTTTCTTTTCTTTTCTTTTCTTTTCTTTTCTTCCTTTCTTTCCGTCTTTCTTTCCGTCTTTCTTTCCGTCTTTCTTTCCGTCTTTCTTTCCGTCTTTCTTTCTGTCTTTCATCTTTCTGGAATGTCTTTCTGGAATGTCTTGACTCACAAGGGAGATTGCTTTCCCACTTCTGCCTGTGGACAAAGCAGTGCATGGCAAAGAAGTGTTTCCTTTTTGCACACTGTGTTGGTTTTGGCTGGATTTCAGGTCTGACCTCTCCCTGCATATATGCAGGTATATACTCCATGTTTATCATGTTTATGCACTACTGTGGTTGGTGCCAGACAAACAGACTTTTTTTTTTTTTCTATTTCTTTCCAAGGGCTTTACCTTTGGCTCAGAACAGGAGGGATTTAAATCTGTTGATATCAACTTGTTTTAAGCACTCGTAACATTTTTCATTATTTCTTTTTTTGATTGTTTGTTTCTTCTCTGTCGGGATATTCTCAAGCACTAGGAAATTATGCAATCAGAATGATTGCTTAACTCCTAATTGCCACAACTTGTAATTGCAACAGCCTTTGGAAACAGCTTATGCCTGACTGCTGAAATAGTTCTGTTCACTGACAGAGTATTTCTGTGTTTAAAGAAGAAAGCCTGTGGTACACACCCCTAAGTCATGACTTACGCTTCAAGCTTCTAAACAGATGTGGAAAACCATAGGCTTTGTTTTTTTCTTAGCCTAGGAAAGCCATATTCAGCTCTCAGCTTTGGTCATGAAATTCCTAGCAGAGAATTGGTATTTCAGGACCGATCTAACTTCCCTGTATTTCATCATTACTTCCATGAGGTACAAAGGGAACCTCAGCATTTCCTGGTGACAACAGGGCTGAGATGTAGACCTGCCTGTGCAAATCTCCCTCAGTTAGTGGTAAATAAGGGTCTTGGGGACAGAGTATTCCCAGACCCACCTAGAAGAAGGAAATGGAGCCCATGTATTAGGTATTAACCAGTTCCTGGCAAGCCCCTGGAGAGAGAGGTCCACCAGTTTCCAAAGGAGCGTGCACAAGACCTCCATTTATGCACCCCGGTGAGATGGTGAGGAGACACCACACATCTTTTCATCGTGGGCCCGGCTCCAAACGTGAGTCAGGCAGTGCTGTGCCGAGGGACTGCTTTTCTGTTTAGTGCTACCTTTAACAGAAGCTGGAACAACAGGGATGAAAATGGATGCAACTCTCCCAGCAGGGCAGTGGTGTCATTAGGTACAATTTAACAGGAGTAAATTCCAGTGCTGAGGCAAATACAGCATTAAAGGTGAAGTCAGAGTCCCTTGGAAACCCAGTGTCCTCTGAACGTTGCTTTCTTTAATCTCTCACCTACCTTTGGTATTTACATGCATTTCGTCATTAAAGGCTTTTTGTTTACCCAGGGTAATGTGTCATTCTTCCCAGTGGAGCTCAAATTGTAGCCAGGTGCAAGTCATGGCAGAGCTCTGCCAAATGACCCCTGCACTGCACTTGACACCGGGAAAGCTGCCGTTCCTCGGTGGAAGAGGAGAAGCCCCAGTGCTGGTATTTACTGGAGCAGTCATGCTAACAGCAGGACGCAGGGCTAAGGCTGGAATGCTGATGTTTGACCCAGCCTGCTGAGGACCTCCTCATCTTCCAACGCCTTTACAATGGAGGGCATCAGCCAAAATACCAGTTACCCCTTAGGGGTGCTAGATTGGCATAATGTGTGTCCTGCAAAGGGATATGCATCGTCCGGCATATTCCTCCAGGCTTACACCATAGAGCAGACAAGCAGGACATGTTTCCCCATGAACGGGAAGTAAAGCCTCATTTCCTGCTAATTTGTGTCTTGTATTGCTGAAAAAAAAGAAAAAAAAGATTCCCTCCCCATGTGTCCCGTCACACCCACACCAAGCAGAGAGTATGTGCTGTGATTACATGCACAGTAATCAGCAGGCTAAAAATGTGCACGCAGCCTGGCCGGGCAGCTGCCACCAAGAGTGATGGCAGATGGCCACACTCGCAGCCTTCCTGCCCCGAGCTCGAGTGTCTGGAGGTCTGGTGGGGGAAGGGGTTTTCAGAAGACACACAAACTTCTCTTCGGTTCTTCTACAGGTCTTTAAAGCGTGGCTGGATTCGGCAACGGAGCTCAAAGCATTGCAGGAGGCACTGCCAGGTCGTGCAGCGCAGCGTTCCCATGGGAGAGCAGGAGAGCAGGGCTGGGTTAAGGAGAGCTGGTTGCTGTCTCACATGACTCCACAAAATCTCTACCTTCTGCATTTCCTAAACATCCTCAACAAGTCTGGAATGCAGATGTCCTCGCACCAGAATAATCTCCTGGAGCGTGTAGCAGTTTCCAGACTTCGCCTCTTCTGGGATAACAAATACTTGCTGGAAAATGTATAAATGCTGAAATTGGAAGAAGAGTCGGCGGTTGCCTCCTACAATTCCTCTTCCTAGAATTCCTCTGTACCTCCCTGCTCCCTTAGATGGTGATTTAGTCGGGCATTAAGGCAATGCAGACTAAGCTGTAGGGCTTCTCTTCCCCTGCTGATTTTGCAGTGCACTCGCCGTGTGCTGGCTTGCGAGGGAGTGACTGGCTGAGCCAAGAGCTGTGGCACTACAGGGCTGTTGTGGGGTCAAGGTGCACCAACCCAAATCCTTGGTGCTACTGGCAGGAGGCCTCTTGCACTCCTCTGTCCCAGTCCCCTGTTCTCACTGTCCATGTGCTGGACCTTGTGCTCAGGGAACTGATCCCACTGAAAAGCAGAGAAAAAAAATTAAAAAGGTAGAGTTTAAGTCTGTGTTAATTCATCAGCCTGGCTGAGGGCGTGACCACTGGATAGCAAGCATCACCACAAGAGAAGGGGCTGCTTTCTCTTTGAGCAGCAACTGAGAAGCCAGTTATTAAAAACCACCTTCCATAGGCACAAGCACTGGTGCCAAGAGCGGTCCTGTTTTGCTCCAGCCTCGGACAACACCAGAGGGCCCCCACCTCGTGTTGCTGGTGGGTGGTTTCAGCCAGATCTGAGCTGGCTGGGAGCTCCTGGTGAGTTGTCAGTTAAATTAGTTCCCTGTCCCACAACCCTGGGTGGCTGCATGGACTGAGGGTGATGAGAAGCACATCTGTCGCTCCCGCTCAACGCTACCATGGATCTGTGCCCGATTGAAATGACTATCAACTCGTTAGTAGGATTGACAATGGCAACTTTTAATCAAGCATTTGGCTTGCGGAAGAGGTGGAGGAGGGAAAGGATAAAATCTCCATTTACCACAGATATGTTTATAAAAGAACTAAAAAAAAAAAAAATCCCTGCAAGTAATTTGAGTGTGATACAGCTGGATTTTAAAATGCAGGATTTAGGCGTGGGAGGAATAAAATATATTTTAAAGCCCTGCTTTTTCTCTCCATCCAGATGAATTTTAGCAAGAATCAGGTTACAGTGGTGATTGTTTTCCATGTTGACTCTTAAAAGGTTTCTGCCAGAACTGGATTTTATGTCCCATTTATAACAGGACTGGAGCAGGGGAAAGGTGCTGTAATGGAAGTGCTGACACCACTTCATCGCAGGGCAGCCCTGCTAACGATGCCCGTGGAGCCGACTTGGCAGCTTATCCAAGAGCCAAGCCTGACAGAAAGGCTCTTTGAAAATAACTTACTGCTCTAAAAATAAACACAAAAAGAGTAACCTTCTTTGCACTGAATGGGTGGCAAAACTGCTCTCAGCTTTACTGGAATCCCAGGACATTGTTCAGGGCTTCCCCAGCCAGTCAGGGTTAATTGTATGAGGTGTGGTGGGAATTGTTGGGTGTGACTTATTAACCTTCTTTATCTGATATAGGAGGTACCTGAAGGAGAGAGGAAAAACCAGCTAAGCCAGAACAGCCCAGGCCTTACTGAGGGTGGAGGTGAAGTAGGGTGCAAGGCTAAAGGTGTCTTATCTATGCCACATCCTTCTGTCCCTGTAGAACTGCAGGAGGAGAGCTGCTGGCCACCAAGTGTCCTCCCAGTCCCACACCCCACGTGCTCTAGGCTGGTGTGGTCCCACTCTGGGCTTCCTCACATATTTTTTCATGACTGTGATCCCTTCTGCTTGTATGGAGTTGAAATCTGTTCCCAGGGAGGGGGTAATAAAGGGCCTGGGTGCTTTAAGCTGCCATGCTGTGGTCTTTGGGGAGTTTCTGATTGTGTTCTTGGAGGAGCTGCCTTTCTCTTTTCTCCCACTGAAACACATATTGTGCCACAAACCACGAGGTGAATGGACAGAAGAACAAACTGCTGCAGGTGTAGGCAGCAACTGTTCTGCTTGGTGCAGGGTGCACAGACCAGAGAGGTTGTACCACAGAAAAGAAGCTGCTATTTAGCACCATGTGAAAGTGCTTCTGCTGGAAGCATCACCATTTATCTTGATTTTTCAAGAAGCCAAGTCCAAAGCTGAGCTTTGACCACAGCTGAATTCAGTTGTTTGCAGCAGGGAGAACTGTGCAAAAATCAGGACGTTCTGAGGTTTGCTGAAGCAGAAACGCTCGTTCAAACCACAAAATCTAAAGGGAAATTTAAGGGAGCCTGTGGCTTTTCACAAGAACCGTTCTTTTTTACATAATGAGAGTTTCTCACAGCAATGCATCTGTTTCAGCAGGGAGGTGACGCCCAGCTAGCAGGTCCCACAGCACTGGAAATGCAAGTGATGTTCAGGAGGTGGGACAGCAATAGGGACATCACAAGAGCTGGGAAAATGAATTCAGAACCTGTATTTCAAGTGGACTTGTACAGTTTAGAATACTTTGGGTTACTTGAAAAGCAACAGGTGATGAACAGATGTTATAAACTCAAAACATGTTAAGGTAAAGGGGTCCAAGGCAGCTGAGCTCAGGAGGTGCCTGGCACAGTGTGGCACATCCCTTACGATGACACTACTTGCTTTGGAAAATGTGTCTATTTAGTGGTCGCCAGTGGCTGTGTTCACTCATTCACCCAATGACAATGGTGTCCACTGTGTGGAAATCCAGGTTGCATTAGGCAAGGCTAGAAAGCTAAAAAGGCCGGGGCATCTTTGTGTTCACTCCCTTGTGCGTGTTTACTGAGCTCAAACACTTTTGCCTGCTTTGTGTCAGACCAGAGCCTTGGAAATGCAGCAGAAAATTCCATCGATTCCCTGTACCCAGGTAGAGGCTGCCACGTGGGCAGGCCCATGCAGGACCACTGGTCCTCCCCACCATCAGATGTCTTTATGTAACTCCAGACTCAGACCGAGATTAGCTTTCACCCGGAATGTGCATTAGCAGCTCTTCCAGGGAGCCTCTGTAGGAAGCCTTGGGTGCTGTCAAAGGGTTTCATTTCATTTCTCCGTATAGCTTGTAAAAGGCTTCTTGGAAACCAGATCTTTGCATTTCACTTGAGTTCACTTATCTGCCAAAAGCTGTTTCAAGTTACTCTTTCCAAGCCATATTAAATGAATCCTTAGGTAAGAAGGAGGTACCAACAAGTGCTGTGTATCTTTGTTGAAAAGTCACCGCTTCTAATTATGTTCCCTCCTTAGAAGCTTTAATATCCAGGACTACAAAATGAGGTCAATCTCTATTAAATGTAATGACTTTCCCCGCGGAGCTTGCAACGAAAGCAGCTTCACAACAAAGGTTTCTATTTAAGGGAGGGGGGAATTTGTTACAAAGAAGTTCCCTAACTCCGAGTAGGGGCTTCATTTTAATTTGCTGGATACAATAAAATTAAAATATTTGGGTTCAGACTTTAACCAGTGCTTATCTGAGAAAAACAGACATGAGAAAACAAAACGTGACGATGGGGAAGAGCAAGAGCCACATTACTGCAGGAGCTCACCTAGAACCAGTCTGATGGGCAACACCTTAAATTACAGGCAGCGCCAGAGAGGGTAGAAAGCTCAGCTGCATCCTTGAACCAAACCAGGCCCATCATGAGCCACAGCTGCATGCAGTGAGCAAAAAGGTTATATAGCAAGAGGAGGAGGTTGTCTGTTCTCTGTTTGTTGTAGGCTAGACACAGTTGGTTTCCTGGAGGAGTCCTGAGGAGCAGGCAGCGTGGTCTGCTCCTTGAGGAGGTGAAATGAAACTTGTAATAGATACAGGAGCTAATTCTGAGCACTGTTTATGCAGCAGTGCTGTGACCCTCTTGCTGGGCAGCTCTGGTGCCTGCCAGGCAGGTGTTGCCCTGCCCAATGGGTAAGTCTGCCAATCTCTGATTTTCACATGGTAAAAGTGGTGTAGCTTCCATGGTCTGCTTGGTGCTACTGTAGCTGTTTGTGTTGCTTTTTAGCTTGTTCTTTAGAAGTAAGCTCTCTTCTGCGCTAGAAACTGCAGGTAAATGTGGCCGTAATTTAAAATCCAATTTGCTGTTACCCTGATAACAATCTAACAACTGGCAAAGTTTGCTATTTCTTGAAAGGCATTTTTTCTTTCTGCAGTCTTGCAGGCGTGAATTTGCCAGGCGGTTGTTAAAAACATTGTGCCCGCCAAGCGCGAGAGGATTATTTTGGCATCAGCTCCCAGCTCGTGTTAACTGTGCTGTGGAGAGGTCGCCATCTTTGAGGCTGGAGCGAAAGCAGTTTTAGAAAGGCAGCTGCTGGCTTGTTCACCTCCTGCCTCTGGCTGCTCAGCTCCCTCCGCCTCCACTGCAGTTTAGCTCTCTGCTTTATGTTTTTTTTTTTATCACTGCAGTCAGTTGAAATATCATGCAAATGATATCTGCCTTTGTTAATCCCCCAGCGTGCCTGTGACGTGCTGCAGCCCTTCTCACAGGAAACAAACAAAAAGAAAACAGTTACCCCGAGGAGCTCTGGGAAGCGGGATGTAGCCCAAAGCTTCTCCACCAACCGGAGATTCTCGCCCTTTAAGAAAAAGCCCGCAGTAATTTTCCATTACCCTGCACAGTCTTGTCTACGTGGCAAGAATTGTTTGTGGAGGCTGGAGCGTGGCGGGTGAGGCGCAAGCTCCGCTCCGGCTGCCGTTGCTTGGCTACGCGCTCGGCAGCCGGCAGCGCGCCAGGCTCCTGGGAAGCACCTTTGTTCCCGAGAAGGGAGTTGAGCTGTGATTCCCTGCCCAAAGCAGGGGACAAACGCTGTGTTTCTCGAGCAGCCTGGTGCAACTGGGGTTTCCAAGTAGTGTGAGACAGTCAAAATGCTCAGGAGTAATAATACACTCGGGCTTCGGCTCCTGTGATGTTTTCTCCACCTCTGCCCAAGGAAATGTCTTGTAACGAGCTCGTGTTGGTTGTTTGCTGTTGCCCTGGTAGTGATAGCCACTTAATCAAGGCAGCGCGTTGAACTTGGGAGAAATAAGGTCAGCAAAATCTCTCCCTGCTTTTGTTGTTTCCATCTAATAAACTAGAGGGATAATTGTTGTTCTGCGATTTGATAAACAGATTTTATTTCTTATTTTTCCTCTCATGTAAACTCTGGAGTCCCGACAGGCAAGTCTCTGCTCTGGTCTGCTGAGGGTTGTCTGAAACGCCTGAAATACTTCAGATGCCATCAGCACAATCTGCAGCAGCATGGTGGATCTGTCTGCCTGCTTTCCCTGCTCGCTGGAGTTGGACTTTGAGTATGGCAGCAGCATTTGTGCAACAGGCATTTTCATGATGTCTCGAGCACGGCCTCAGCTCCAGGGTAGCTTATTTGTGTGAGGCCTGATTCTTCCATGAGTAGCCCAGCTTTGCGTTCCTCTGCTAGCAGCCTGTGTTGTTAGGGATTCTCCTTACACCAGCAGCCAAACCTACAGTGATAACTGTTAAGCAAACAAGTCCTCCTTGTTAGGTAATGATGCCATTTGCTTTCTGTAGCAGCTCCAGGCACCCTCAGGAGCTGATCCCCAGGAGGAATGAATCAACGTGTTCTTCTGGGGTGTCTGGCTACCACTGGGAACCTGAGAAGTGAAAGCCTTGGTATAGGGTGGAACATACTGAGCATCAGCCTTAATTTTGCTTCATGGAGTATGAAGCCAGAGGGGAATTTTATGCTTATAATCTGGCATCCTCCACCACACAGATGAACAAACCTCACCCAGCAGAGCTCTGGCACAGCTACAGAGGGGACCACCTACCCAGTCCTGCTCCTCGGGGGGCTCCAGATGAACGGTGGCTTTGAGCAATCCCTCCCTGGGCATCGGCATAGCCCTACCTGCAGCCCTCCCTTTAGCCCTGTCACCCAGCAATATTTATCTCCTGACCACAGCCTCTCTGGGGTTTATAGTTTAAAGACGTGGCTTGCTGGAGTTTCACTTGAAAATTAGCACTATTCTCCACTTTCTGTGCTCTTTTTTTGTCTCTGTTTCCTCACATCCAGCCCTTCTATCATCTTCTCCTCCTCCTAATTCCTGCTGCTCTGTGGCTGCCACCCAGCAGCTCAGCTAATGCTGCTGCCATCTGGGGACCTGACCAGCACTCCTCATGTCCCGGAGAGAGACACAGGAAGGGTAGAGCTAGGCATGCTTAGCAGTTTGGCTGCATGATGTCTGTCATCTGGAATATTCTTGTCCTGTATCAGTGAAGTCCTGTATGATGAGAATCACCGAGGGGATGTTTAGGATGGTGAGTTTCCATATCCCTAGGTTCAATTTTCCCACATGGATAACTTGATGGTTAGAAACAGCACTTTTACCCACCTTACACAGTACTTGCTGTTCGGTTCACTTTTTGGCTTGTTTTTCTGTCCTTGGATTGTTGTGGTGGTCTTTTTTTTAAAAAACAGCAACAACAAACAACCCCCAACAACTAAACTGCCTCAGCAATTTTAGAAAACCTCAGTATCTAAAAAGAGGAGTTTGGCTCTTGAGAAGCAATTGTTAGTAGTAGCCCTTTTTCTTTTCATTGCGTTTTCAGATGTGAAAAGCAGAACTTCTGAACTCCTTGTAGCGTTTCAAAATGGCAAGCTAATACAGAGGCTTGTGAAGAAGGATCCCTTTCTGAAATACATTTGGCTCTGTGCTGTCTGCTCTGATGTGCCACCACCACAGCTTGCCTTTGGTTGGGATTTGCTCTGTGCAATACAAAGCAGAGGGTCCTGTCTGCCAGGAGGAGGGTTTGCCTCCCTTGTTTGAGCAGATAGGAATGTGGGTGAGTCGCTGCCTTGTTTGAGGAATGAAACCTTCCATCCCAGTTTCTTCTGCCTTTGCTTTTAGAACTGCAGTGCTACTGAAGGTAACTGGTGCTCCCGTGGCTTCTCTGTGGCTTGGTCTTAACATATGGTCTCCCATTTTGTATTTCTTTCTTAAAAGCACATCGATGAGACTACCTCTTTCTACCTGTGCTTAGAAATCCATAGGATCCAGCAGACCTTATGAGATCAGAGCAGGCAGAACCACTTCTGTCCCCAGTGAGCAAGGCTCGTTTTCAGTACAACCCGTGCAGCAGGGTGTAGTTCTTTCTACAGCAACGTCGTTAATTAAAATACTGGCAATTTCCAAACACAAAATTAGAACAGTCTTTGATGACAGCTTGTTTCAGGAAGGCAGGAAAAGCAGGGAAGGAAAGAATGTGTAGGAAAGACTCAAAAACCACAGCACAGTTTTCTAACTTTTCTTGCTTGCAACTATTTGATTAAGCTTAGGGACCTGTGGCTGTTTTGTGAGTTATCTGAGTTTTGAAGGTTTTAAATATCTCAAATGATACTACTACCTTTGAAAGTAAGGTGCTTACTTTATGTGGATGCTCAAGTGTGAGTTTAGGCTCTTTTATTTTACAGATTGAAAAAGAGGAGATATGAAAAGACTCTTTTTACATACATTGTGCCTTTTTCCTTTACTGCAATTTGACATCTAAAACTGATCTTTTTTTTCCTTAAATAATAGATAGCTTTCATTCTAGGGGTATTTTTTTTACACTTTGATTTAAGTCTGCCAGTTATTCCCCAAAGCTCAGTATATTTATTCCACAGCAAGTGTGTGACTCGTGTGGCTGCATAATTATATCAAAATGAATTTGGGGTCCTTTTGTTGCAAAATGTTCTAGGGCTACAGATACGATTTGAATGCCTGATAAGCTCTGAGTATTGAGATTACAAGAAAAAAACTATCTACAAAATCCTGTGGATTAAGGTCACGCATGAGATACAGAATTCTCTGTCCTATGAGGGTCGATTGCAAGATAGAGCCCACTCCCACTGACTTCTTAAAATGAGAAAGCCTGGAAAAATTTACTAGATTCTGTAATTTATTTTTTTTTTTTTTGCTGCTAAAGGAGCTGGAAGTGTTGAGGAAATAAGGAACTGTGAAGAAAGGAAGAAGCAGAGACCAGAAGGGTCAAAATCCCTGCTGGCTCACAGATTGAGTGCAGGGAAAAATCACCAAGATGACTCTGCCAGAATTTGATCCACTCTAGAATTAACTATATCAGAAGGGGCAGGTCTTCCTCTTCTTTGTTGCTGTGATTGCAGTAGTGTTTGAAGGCTGTGGCTGGGGCCAGGGCTTCATTGTGCTGGGACAAAGAATGTGACTTTGGAAGTAAAAGATGCAAGGTGAGGATGGGACAAATGTGGAGAGCAGAATGGAAGTCACGAGGGAAGCACCTTGGCCCTATGGAAATTAAGTTGTAGGGTTTTTCCCTCCCAGAAGCAGATATATGATCAGACAATACACCCCCGAGCCTTGAGTTGATGAAAGGTAAAATTGGGATTGCTGTCTGTGGGCCAGCTAGTCCCTGAGGACCATTGTTCGCATCTTTGCCTGCCAGGAGCTGATTTTTTTTTTTTTCAGTAGAGGTGTCCATTCTTCTTCTGCTTGATTTTGTTCTGAGGTCACCGGTTCTTTTTTCCCCCAAGCTATTGAAAATATTTGATGAGAATACCTTCTGGTAACTGATTCTGATGTCCAAATGAGGGGGTATCCTTATGGAGTACAAACCACCCTGTTTTTAACAGTTAAATATCAATCAGCAGCATGTGCTCCCTCTCAACTCACCTGTGTATGTATGTGCTGTTAACTTTCACCCTGCTGAAGACATATAATGTCTCCTGTCCTTCATGATGCCTGTAACTAGGGCATGGCTGCTGCTTGACTGCGTATCCCAAGGGAGCCTGGTGGTGTTTGTGCAAACCCGATTGGGCTGGGAAAGGGGTGGAGAAATGCAGTTCTCTGCCCAGAATATATTTAGTGAATGCAGCTGTGGGAGGCAACAGAGACAAGAGAGCTCTTGTGTTGCCAGAGCTCTGTCAGCTCACATGCCTAACTAATATATTTTCTTAGCAATACATCCCGTGTCCCGCCCCCCCCTTACAGTGTTTTTAATTTGAATGTGAAGTTATACTTCAATGTAGTCAGAATTCTTCCTGGAGCTTAGAAGTGAGATGAGTTATGGTGCCGGCTTGCTATAGCCCTTCAAAGGGAGCAGCACACAAATTCCACGTGGATTGGACCTTCTCCATGGCAAGCAGGGAGATTTGACTTTGTTTTCATCCATGAGGGAGGCCAGTGGTGTAGGAATGTCTGTCATGTACACTGCAGCACTTGCCTGGCCTGGGAGCAGACCTGTGACACTAGTACAGCCTCTCTGAAGCAAATAAGCTCTGCTTCTTGCTAGGACTGATGAGCTGGGGTGGAAAGCCTGCTTTCAGTTACGCCACGGCCTTTCATTGTGCTGTGCAAACTCTGCTGGTCTTCCTGGCATCTGGGGGAGTCTGATCCCATACTCACTGGTAGGTCATAGAATAAAACGAGTACAAAAATAGTTCTACTGAACTGCTGGGTCAAGTGGGAGCATGTTACTCTGCATTAGGACTAATCTGTCTGTACTCTCTGGCCATGTTCTGACTTGCCCCTGGAGAAAAAGACCAAGGCTGGGAATTCCCTGTGCATCTTCTTCCCTGGCTTGTTCAGCAGTGCAGGATAAGCCACGAGCGAGTCTGCCTTGGGCATTAAAAGTTTGACAAATTGAACTACAGAATATAAAAACTATTTTTTTGTGGGGGTATTGTTCTAATGCAGTTAAGGGATTAGACAAACACCGGTGGCGGGGAGGTCCAAAGTCTGTCTTTCTGTCTGGGCAGAGTTTGGGATGTATACGTTTAGCAGGAGGCAGACTATGCCACCCCCTTCTTAAAGTTTGTACCACCCTAGGGTGTTTTTCCATCC
>JANIJG010025609.1:12233-97833 GCA_024611175.1 Megaceryle torquata
ATGTATACGTTTAGCAGGAGGCAGACTATGCCACCCCCTTCTTAAAGTTTGTACCACCCTAGGGTGTTTTTCCATCCCCATCAGCATTGCTGGGAGAGGCTGGAATGGCAAAGCCAGGTTTCTTCTGCCAGGGCAGTACCCTGACCTTTGCCACCCCTGCTGTTACCATGACAGGGACTTGTATCAGATGCAGCTCTGTGGGTGGCTTTCGTGGTTCCACCACAGGCTGGCACGGATTCTGAAACAGAACCAGCTTTTATTAAAATTGTGCAGTATGTGTGTTCTGGACATATCTGCCCCACCTCTGCATGCTGTGACCCAGGGCAGTTTCAGTGGTCAGTTCGTGTATTGGAAGCATTTAGTACTAGAAAAACATGTCTCTGAAGAAATCTGGGCACCCACACAGTGTTTTCTGTCTTTAGGCTCACTGTCTGTACCTGAGACTTGAGGGGTTTTTTTCAGCATTTAAATGGTTAACTTCAGAACTAATTGGCTCTGAGAGCTCCAGTCCTTTGCAACAGATTATTGGCATGCTGGTAAGAGCAGCTCCCTTCCTCCCTTCCCCCATCATTATAAAAACATGTACTGTAGCGAGAAACCAAATACCACATGGCTCCCTACACGGAGCCCATCAGTGCTCCAGCTCAGTGTTTAGCACAAAAGTCCCTTTATATTTGGGAAGCGGAGGGAGAAAATTCTGGAAACGCAAGATCGCGTTGATAGCGGCTGAATCAGCAGATTTGTTTGCACTGTACAGGGCGCTGGAGTCCAGAGCCCTGTGTCCCAGCCCAGCACTCACCCACTCGCGCCATGCCAGCGTGGGGAAGAGTCCCGGGTGTTTTCTACAAGCTGAAGGCAAATGGGGAAGGCTGGTCCACGCACAAGGAGGGCTCTGCACTCCCCGTCGCTGCTCTGCTTGTCAGGTTAGGGGTTTGTAGAGGGCTCTCAGGAATCCCCAAGGGACTGAATGTAAAGAGAGAAAAATGAAGGCTTTCACAGAGGGGGGAAAAAAAAAAAAGGTTTTATTTCTGGTTTCCTGCGGGCCACGTGTGTTTCCAGGCAGCTGTCTCCAGAGGCAGTCGCCATTTCGTGAAGCAGCACTAATAGAGCAGGAGGAGACATGTTGTGTTCACGAGACGTTGTGTTTTAAGGGTTTTGGGTTTTTTTTTCCCCTTCTTTGTTTTATTCATTCCACCTTCCCCCTTCTTGCAGTCCAAAGGCTTTAATTTTTAAACTTGAGGTAAAAAAAAAAGTAATAAGAAAAATAAGGAAAAACCCAAATAAACAAACCAAAAAGGGTGTGTGTGTGTTCTCTTGAGGGGATCATGGTGTGCAACCAAAATCAGGTCTCTTTCCTGGGCACGTAAAAAAGTTGAGGTGTAATGTGGTTCCAGAAATGCCACCAAGCCTGTAGTGGACATAACCAGGATGGTAACCTGACTGTGCACCCAGCATTGAAGAGGCATAGCTGAGGTGTTTGGGGAAAATGTAGTATATTAGGTATGTTTTAAATAGAATATTTCTTTCTAGTATAAAAAGATGTCTGGCTGGTCTGTGCACACATGGTACTGGACTGTTTTGCCTTGCACAGGCTGACTTGGCCTTCGGGTATTAAGGTATTAGTTTTGATCCAAAATCTCAGGCTACTGCTAGTGCTGCAGAATTGCTTATTTGATCAAAAGAAACTACAGATTGTGGCAGGATCAATGTCAGGCTGAATCCCCTTCAGTGCAAAACTCTTATAGCCAGCAACAGCTTTATTTTTTTTTTTGTTTTGTTAAGCGTCTTTGGTGTTGGAGTTCACCTTATCCACTTGAGGATCTTTCACCTGCAAAATACATTATAAGGCTCATTTGTTTAACAAGTCTCTGGGAGAGGGAGCATTAGTGCTGGCGTTTGGGAATACAAGCAATATTGCTGCATTTGATTTTGGTTTTGTGTCATTATTTTCTGGTTTCAGAGTCAGGAAAAGCTGCTCATTTATTTTTCATGTAGCTGTATTTTTATCCTGTCTTCTTAAGGAGGCAGGGCTTATGGAATTGTGCTGTTGGAGGCCTTGAGCTTTTGATCTGATGTTCAGTTTCCACAATTTTTTTTTGTTCTAGCATTTCTGCACTTGAGGGTTATAGAGACAAATTAGTACTTTTGCTAAAGAACAAACTACAAAATGAGTGCAAAGGCCCTTTATTTTTTCCTCCTGCTTTCCTTTTTGACCAAGCAATCAGCATCTATGTGTCAGCTGACTGGTTAGTAACATATAGCCCAGAAATATCGCAGTCTCTGCCTGAGCATGGCTCAAGAGTGGGGATGCTGCATCAGTGCAGCACTAGCAGGGTACGTGGCTGCTGACCATCAGGAAAGCTGGCCTTATTTCAAAAGACTTGATAACATCCAACTGGGATATTCAAATCCAAGCTACTAGTGGAAAAAAGTAGTAGTCATATTTAAAACTAAGTCAGACTCCTCTGTGTCAGCTGCAGTTGAATTTTGCAAGGTCCTTGATCTCCTTGCTGTAGGTCTGAGTGTCTCCTTTTCAAGCCTGTCACTTGCAAAGACTTCACCAAGGTGGTGATTTCATTACAGAAAAGCAGTGTAAAGTAAACTTTTTTTGCCACCTGAAGATCATTGTTTTCTTTTGTACTCTAAGATTACACTAAATCTGCAGGTCCAATGTAACTTGAATGCAGGGTGCACTGATGACCAGCAATACACAGAGTGCAGAGCTCGAAGATGAAGTTCATGCACATCTTTGATGTGTTCATGTGAGACTGTGCATTATAATAGTGATATAAAGCATTAAATAGCTTTCACATATAAAAATTACTTTCTGAACATATATTAATATGTCTTTCTGAACCTACTTAATTAGGTTATATGTTCTCCTAACTTAATGCCATTTATTAACATCACTTGAGTAGACCAACTTCATTTTTAGTTCAAATTTTCATTATCTTGTGTGTGTGTATATATATAAAAGAAAATCCTTTATTAATCTTTTGAGCAGAAGAGTTTTCATTTGTGCCTCAAAAGTACTGCCCTTGAATATTTCCTATCATCACCTGATATGCTGGCCAGGAGCACAATATCTTAACTGAAGTTTAAGGAAAAGACAGTTATTGAAGTCCAAGTGTTTAATTTTTATTTCTGTTTATAATTCTAAATTATTAAAGCATTCAAATTATCTCCTATACATACACACTCATGTTCCCCATACAGTTTTTACACCAAAGTGTTCTACGGTCTCCTTTATCTTCTGTATTAGGTCAGAGTGTTCAAACATACTGTTTAATACCAGTAATATCTGTGGCTTGTTACAAGAAAATTTTAGACAGTTTTTCAATTAAATGCATTTCATTTTGAAATATTTTCTTTTACTTAAGTCTAATATTTGGTCTCTTGATAGTCAACATTCTGTTTTATTTAAAGTTATTAGGGGTGTACTGAAGGAGATGAATGAGAGGTGAAGTACCTAGCACAATTACATTTATATTATTCCTTATGGAATTATTAATAAAAATAGGCAAGAAAAATATATGTTGGGGAAAACAGAATAGTGATGCAATTACACCTGTATGTGCAGAACTACATACTTGCTCCTACTCTTGAAATGTTGACCTCTACTTTGTTCTTTCCCGTCTATGGAGTGGGTTAGTTAATTTCAGTTGCATTTCCAAGTATGAACATAACATGTTCCTTCCTAAATTCACTGTATATGCTTCCAAATCCTTAGGACAACCTTTGGTTTAGACACAGCAAGAAAAACCTGAAGTGATTCCGCTGACCTAAATGTAATTACTCCGCCCTGAATTAAAGGCACAGGCACATAACTTAAGACCCATGTGTTTGGAGTAACAAGAAGAGAACAAAATCTCATCATTTGTCATGAAATTAAATGTTCCTGGACCTTAAAATGACACATTAATAAAGAAAGGTAATAGCTTTTTGTTAAATCCTCTATTAAATCTTGAAGGAAAAAGAGATACATTTTGGGCACGTAGAACCTCGTTTGGGTCTTCTGCTGGGTGAAATTGCACTGAAGGTTGCAGTCAGATTTTTCAGATGGTGATCAAGAGCTGTGGATGTCTCGCCCAAGATGTCCTGCATGTCCTCTGCTGCTTTAATTGTGCAGAAAGCCACTGACCTCGTTTTGCAACAGGACTGTACTAACAGTCTTTTCCTGAGCTGCTTACGCTTTCTCAACAGCTCACCTTCTAACACTAATCTTTGCCTAGATACATGTATCTATTTATATAATCCCAAAACGAGCAAAAAAAAAAAAGCCCAAACCAATAAACAACCCAAAACTATGAATGATTTCAAGCTGAGACAAGATTGTCACCATCAATAGCTTGGTCTGAGAGAATGAGTATTAGTTTCAGCATGCAGATCTGTTGCCTGCAACAGTTAAAGCTGCTAAGTCTAGAGTTTAGAAGGACCGCGTGCCTGATGTTGCACAAAACTGCGCCAGTCCTCAGGCTGATGAGCTCTCGTAGATGGATAGAGCTCCGTCAGGAGCCATTTATAGTGAATCAACTGTAGAAAGAGAGTATACAAAGCTCATGGGAAACATTGGTCTGACACAGAAGCTATTTCTGTTCGGGTGACATTCTAATCCAAGTGTGTCCCTGGTAGAGTATCACTACATCAAAAATTGATTGGACTCCACATCTAACAAGTATTGACAAGCAGGAAGAAGTTTGCTTTGAGCTACAAATATAAGGAGGCTTCTGTTTTATACATATGTGGTACATTACAATGGGGTGACTTGGTGCTTTGTCAGATTGTCTATATAATAATAATTTAAAAAGTTATGTTTGTGAGATTTGGGGGGAAAAAAATGCATGGCTTCTTTTCGCTGTTTGTGGCAATTTGCTGAATAATGCATCATTTTATGAACTGTTATATAGCAATCAATAAAATGCCCTGTGGTGCTACCTGTGCACAAGAGACAAGAATGAAGATCGTTATGGAAACAGGCTTGAAACTTGCTTGAAATAAAAATGCCGGTCTGTACTTGAGGGTTTGGAGACCTGGGTTGTTTTTCTTTTCGTTCTGCAGTAGCTGTAATTCATCTTGTTCAACTTGAATGAAATTCATCATGTTTGCAAAGCTAGTATGAAGCTTTTTGCCTCCAAAGGTCTAAGGAGATTTGCAAAAAGTGTATTTATTGCTATGCTCGTGATCTGAACTTTTTAAAGGCTCCACTAGAAATCAAATTAGAGCTTATAGTTGGGGATTTTTGTTGTCCTTGATTTTGATGTGTAAACACATTTGTGATAATTCTGGTTTACCTTTTCTGATCATATTTCTCAAATATTTAAGCAATCAGGCTTTACTGCCTCTTGCTTGCAGCAAATAAATTTCAAGGATGGGCAGATGAATGCCTTTGGAAAATGAACTTCAAATCTGCACGAGGAAGTGATCATGCTAGAATTTCAAATTACCTAAGTTTAAAACAACCCCCAAATTATTATTAGTTTGTCTAGATCATCTAAAAATATATTTTTTTCCCAGCTACATTTAAAATCCAAGTATTTGAAGGTTTTGCTTAAGTTATAAAATGTTATCTTCTTACTCCTTACGTAACAATTGTGTGATATATTGGAAAAAGGGAGAACAGTGACTTCATTTTGAAAAGTAAGATTGGGTACAAGGTTTGAAGGTTGTTTCTTTTTGTTGTTGGTTTGTGGGTTTTTTTTGGTTGGTTGTTTTTTTTTTTTTTTAATAGACTCTTGATAAAATGATTTCCCAGCTTGGCAGAACATTTCTATGACTCTGTAGAGCACATGTACAGCCAGAATGGTAAGATAAAGAAGACTATTTGCAGCTTCTACCTTTTAAAGAGATTTAAAACACTAACAATATGTTTAATCCCAATCAACAAACTTTATCAGTGCAGAGAAGTTCAAGTGTCTAAGTCAAGTCACAGAAGCTGCTTTTGCATGCTGTAGCTATAGATATTAAAGCTCCTGGGAAGGTGTACATTAGTTTTGTAATTGCTCTCAAAGGTGATTTTAGTAATCAGCAAAGTTGCATCATTCATTTTCATGTAAGGAAATGTGTAATACCTTGTTAGCCCTTAGAAAAATTCCGGTGTCAAAGCAGGCACAGGCAAAATGGTCAATTAGTATCTTTTCTACCATGTCCAAGTCCTCATATACAAGTTTGCCCAGCAAAGTAGTTTATTTAAAAGCTGACCTTACAAAAAGCAGCTCATTCCATACGAGTAGCAGGGGTTAAAAAGAGGGATAAAGAAACACATTTGTTGTTCTGTGCTCCAGGGGCTTACCTTAAGAAGCAATTAAACATATTTTTAAACAATCACTCCAATTTAAGTTTGAAAGAGTCTGGAGTTTAAAACTCTTATAAGATTTCATTAAAATGAGGGCTGCTGTATGTTTCCCACTTACACGTGCAAGATGGGTGTTTGAGGCAATTTCAGTGTGTTAAGTGTTGCCCAAACAGAGCAGAAGTACCTTGATCGAGATGTTTCCATGTTTTTGTACAGTTAAGATGGCAGCAAGGGATAATTTGAAGATTATCTGTGATAGTAACAAAGAACTTAAAGTTTCAAACCTCCTTAAGAGAAGCGGACTGGGTTTCTCAATAAAAATGTGTCTATTCCTTAGTCAAACTAATATAAAGCACAATAGTTCATCCCTTCACCTGACAACAGTTCCTGGTCTTTGTCTCATTGTATGCAGGAATTCATGCAAAACTTCAACAGCGAGGTGGGGAGGTTGTTCAAGAGCTCTTAGATCAAAAATTTCAGCTAAGGCCACAAGATCACATGTACAGAAACAATACTGGTTCTTCGATGCATCGTGACCAACAAGCTAAATATTTGCTTAGGAGAAACAAAAATCCCCCAAATTATATTGGTTCCATTTCTCAATTCCATTACATCTTTATACTGTTTATTGATAACTTATTTATCTGTGAAAACAGGAAGAGTTGAATCTTGGTTAAAATAGCTTCATTTTGAATGAACCTAAAACTCACTGGAGTTTGGCTTAGCAGACAAGTTTTTTTTTCTTTATCATATGTTTATGACACTGATAAGAATTTGTTTCTAATTATTCATGGTAATAGCTCTTTTCTCGCTGCTCACAAGTTTCATCATTCTAAACATGAACACACCATAAGTGTTAGCAAACCCTCCACCTTAACAAGCTTAATTTTCAGTGTTAAATCCTAGAAACAAAAAGGGCAAATGTAGAAGTTCTTTCTGTGTGTAGTTGTATTTGCAATTATTAATTACAGGCTGGAACAAAAGTCTGGATTTGAATTGTAGTTCCAGACCCAGAGCAGAAAGAATAGCACAAGCTGATTGCTAGGACTGGTTTTTATCCTTGCTGCCCTCATTCCTTGTCTTGTGGCAGTAGCAAAAGGCTTTAGCTAGGATCAGTGTGCCATAATTACTTTCACTAGCAACTCAGGGAAGTTAGTTCTGTGCTTAGAACTTTGTCCTTATTTACATTTCTGATGGTGTAACTTCTGTGAAGCCCCCAGATGACAGCAGTGCAGGCAGAGCTGGACCCTTAGAGCCTCTTTGTGCCCACTGCTCCAAAAGGCCAGGTTTTCAGAAGTGTCATAGAAGGTAATTTGTATCTGCCTGGACAATCACTGTGATTTTAATAGTGAGTTACTGATGAAGGAAAGGGTTGGGGGGGGGGAAGGCAAATTTTTTGCATTGGTAACATAAAACAGGTTACATACAGAAATGGGAAACAGGACTATACTTTACTCAGGACAAAGTGACGACTTCTGTGAACACCCAGTTTGCAGGAAGTTAAATGCCTACCACAAAACAAGCTTGCTGTGTTCAAAGGGCATCTGATATCCTGTTTGCACATTCTCTATCGAAATAATCCAAAGCATTATGTTTGGCAAAGGGCCTAGAAAATCGTTGCGGATTTCTCTTGAAGTGATAGAGCTTTGGTTGAAGAAAAGTTTGGTGACATTGCACATCTCTCAATCTTATTTAGACTCTTGTATTCCACTTCAAAAGGCAGATAGAATACTTAACCATTTTGTCAAATATAGCTGTCAGATTTCTGGCCTTTCCATTATATTTGTGTCTCCAGAGAGCTGCATACATTTGCACCTCACGCACTGCAAACGATGAATTTCTTGAACAATTTTTTAGTATCTTCTGGCACAGGGCATGTTGAGGCAGGCAGGGAAGGAAGAGACACTGCCCTGTGAAATTAGTGTGTTTTTGCATGTTGTCCCCAAGGGATTAATAACAATCTTCATGGAGCTGGGGGTAAGGAAAAAAAGGCTGTAAAAGAAAATAGTTTGGGCGAGTACCAGAAAGTGAGGTTGTGTGTTTCCATCTGGAATTCTAATCGCAGATACAGTCTCAGAAAATAGTTCCCAAATTAGTAATGGAAATATTAAGTTGTCTCATTATCATCAGACATGAGGTTCATAAAACATGGCTGAAGTATTTGGTCTAATGATACACAAAGCAAAAAAGCATGTCATCTAAAAGAGAAGAAATAAACGGGATGGAGGAATTCACAGTTGCGTAGACATGTAGAATTTGTAAGGGTGGGGGAAAAACGCAGAGGTGGTAAGAATCAGAACTTTGTGTTTATACAGAGCTGACCATGGGAGATAATGTTAAAAAAAAAAAAAAAAAAAAAGACTGGTGCTGTTCTACTCTTTCATTAGGAAAGAACACCACAAGCAGATGGACTTACTGGTACACCAGCAGCAAAGTTGTCTGCTGAGTGCCGTGGCTCCGGAGGGAGTGACTGTACTTATGTTCATGTTCATACAACTCACTTGAAGCTGAGAAACAGACGAGGTAATGGGCACTTGTGTAAGCTTTTTTGGAGCTGCTTTTGGCCTTGATGGCCAGGAAGCAAAAGAGCAGCAGTGAACATATTTAATGAGGGTATTAGACTTCCAGTTATTTTTTGGTTACATGTAGCAGCAGTACAGAAAGTGACTTTCAAAACTACTTCTGTCTATAAATGTACATGAATGTTTATTTTTTAGAGAGAAATAGTCTATTATACCAGATATTCTGGTACAGTTAGCGAAATGAGGCAACAGCTTGAGCATACAGTGTAGGTCTTGTTCACTTGTAATCTTAAACTTCTGGCTGGAATTCCATTACTCTTAAAAAGCTCAATTATGTCTTGAATGCCTCATCTTTTCTCCCTTTCACGTTGTTATTACAAATGATCACACTTCATACTTTTTTTTTTCCTAGAAATGTACCTGTATTCTGGGAAGAAACAATAGAAGGGCTGGAAATTGTACACTGAAGTTCTAATCTTGGTCCTTGCTGTGAAGTTGTACCTTGCAGTGTCGTCTGAAAATGCTGACGTAAGAAGTGCTTTTGCTGTGCCCTACTTTTATCTAGTTCCTGCCTTGTCCTTGGTTGCCTTTCCCCTTTCTTTACCGTTGGTAGTTTTCCAAGGAGGACAGCATCTAGATTTCTGTCCATGCAAACTCCGTTACGTGAAGTTGTGCCCGAGTAGTTCCTCTGAAAGCAAGAGGATTAGCCTTTGCAAGAAGCTGAGTGGGAAGGAAGTTGTAGAACAGCCTTCCTGATTTCCATGGTCTCTGTAGACCACAACTATATATATATATATATTTTTTTAACTTTAATGGGGGTGGGGAAGGAGCCTTTTGCCCTTTTCTACTAAGAAGCAGTATCTGCTGTTTTGCCTCATCATTGATTTTTGGCTGGAGGCTCCCATGCTGTTGTACCTTTCTGTGGGCCATCACCATCCCTCCTTTGAAGATGGTAACCACCCTGTCACCACTGTCTAAAAATTTGTGCATTTTTCCCCTGCTATCCTAAACGAGCAGGTTGGCTTTTGTTTGTATTTTGAAAGGAAATAACATATCTCAGCTGAAAATTATTTCTTCTCGGAGACATTAGTGAGTGATTTTCAGCTGACCAGTTACTTCTGGCTTTTCCAGAACCCATTTCAGCAGATGCTGCTAAAGTCCAGCTGCATGATTTCAAGTTGCAGACTAGTTCCTGAGACCTTTCATAATCATTGTAAGCATTGTTGGTTTAACTGCTGCCATAACTACCCATTTTATTAGTATAAAAAAGGAAAAATGGGATACCTTTCTGCTTTTAAGAGTAAGCTGTGCAAATAAAAGGAGAAAGGCATGCGTATCATTCAGAGTGAATGCTGAAGTATGTAAATATGAATTATGCTGTTCTGTCGTGTTTGCTGGGTGTGCCTCTTGCAGAGAAACATCGTGAGTGGCTGGGGACAGGTGACCAAGAATGTGTGGGATGCCCCTCTATTGGGCTGGCATCTGAAATGGTTTCTGAGGCACTAGTCAAAATAGGAGATAGTGTTCTGGTGACGCTGGCATAAGAGACTGTTTCTATGGTGTTGGCTTAAAAAATAGCGTGGTACCTCATTTTATTTGGGTGTCTGTGGCGTTTGGAGAGGTACTAGTGAGGGCCGGGATTGGTGCCACAGACAGGCAGCTGATAGTGGTTGCTGTGGCTCTTTCCACTAGTGGGACTGAGGAGCTGGTTGAGGGTGTAGAACACAGAGGATGCCCAGAGCAGTTGGTTGTACTCAAGTCAAGAAACCAGAGGTTTTGTGGCACCACTTGCCCTGGTGAGGTGGAGCTGGTGCCCAGGCCTGGCTGGCAGTTGGGCTGTTAGGGCCCGAGCCGGGCTGCTGCATATCAAGGTCTAGTGACACCAGAGGAACTTTCTGTGGGAATAGCAGCATAGGATGGTGCGAGAGAACAACACGTGAAGGGTCCTTACAAGCCAAGTTAGAGGGGTCGACCCTCACTCTAGATCGGTGCAGCCTGGCGAGGGACGCCGTGGACAGGGTGAGGTATGGAGATGTCTGACGCGTGGGCTAGAAGGCAAGGCTGTGCTCAGACCACCCCCGCCTCCGAAGCGGGGTCGCCGTTGAGATCTGAGGCGAGGAGGAGCTGAGGACGTCCCGGCCCGGGGGGCTGTGGAGCGGGTGCCGGCAGGGCCGTGGCCGCCGGCGGGGCGGGCGCTCGGAGCCACCTCCCCCCGTCCCCCGTCCCCCCCCCGCGATGGGAGGCTTGGGCGGACTGGGCGCGAGCCCGCGGCGGGCGGGGCGGGGCCGCGAGGATGCGAGCAAGAGTCAGTGGGGAGCGGCCGGCGCCGCTCGCCAATAATCGGAGCTCGGCCAATGGGAAGCCGCGGCCGCGGTGAGCGCGGGCCCGGGGTGGGGAGGTCGAAGGAGGGCGCGGCGCGGCCAATGGGAGCGGTGCGCGCGCTCGGGCCTGCCGGGGAGGGCGCGGCGTGGCCAATGGGGAGAGGCGTGCGGCGCGCGCGCAGGCGAGGGCGGAGCCTTGTGGAGCAAGGTGGCGGTGGTGGGGGGACGCTGAGAGCCGTCGGTAGGGGGCTGGGGCGCGGGCCCGCCCCTTCCTCGCCGCAGTGAGTAGTGAGCGGGCGGCCATGTTGTGCGGGGGGGAGGGGAGGAAGGAGTTGAGAGGAGACGGGAGAGACTCTCTCACACACACGGCACAAGATGGCCGGGGAAGCAGCTGCAACTGCAGCCGGGCTCCCGGGCGCTTTCCCAACCGCTCGGCGCGGGGAGGCCCGGCGAGCGCCCCGGGTGCCGGTCTTGGGGGCTAAATCGGGCCTGGCACCCTTGGGGGTTCCAGGGCGACGGAGGGCGGCGAGCCGGGCTGCCGAGCGGGGCTGCCGACGGGCGGAGGGCAATGGCGCCGGGCTCCGGAGCTCTGCCTGCGCCTTTCCCTCCTCGGGCGGGCGCGGGGCCGTCCTTCGCCGCGGGCAGGGCAAGGAGGGGAGCAGCGCCCCGTTCCCAGGGCCCCCGTTGCCCGCCAGCGGGCTGCTTTTCGCCGGGTAAGTGCCTGAGTCTCCTCGCTTCTCATTGTCCTTTGTCCTTGGGAGGAAAAACAAAATGTCCTTGGAGCCGGGAGGGGGAGGGGGCGCCTGCCTCTCCCTGCCCCCCGCGCCTCTCCCTGAGGGGCGCCTTGGGAACCCCCATTCCTCTCCGTGGCCCCTTTCGGGTGAGTGGGGAGCCGCGCATTTTGGGGAGGGAGCGCTGGGAGAAGGGGTGCCGCAGAGGGAGCCCGGCTCGGCGACCGCCCCGGTGACACTCGTCGGCTCCCGGGCTGCAGAGCGCTCCCCCTCCCCCCGGCTCATGCAGCACCGAGGGGGCTCCGCACACCTCGTCCCCCAATGCAGCACAGGGATGGGGGCAGCTGCAGACGGGTTCCCCAATGCAGCAGTGAGGAGAGGGGGGGCTGCAGACCTGTTCCCCTCCGGTGCAGCATGGAAGGGGGGCATCTGCAAACCAGCTTCTAACTCCAATGCAGCAGTAAACGGAGGGGGGAGAGGTGAAGGCTGTACTACATCATCAGTTAAATGTTTAGCCCCAAGTCCATCTCTGTTTAAAGAGCATTTGTTGCCCATTGCTGCCCAGATGGGGATATGTTTTCGTAGTTTGTAAGAACAAAGACGCCATGTCCTTTTCTCTTAAAAAATAAAACTTGGTGTTTTTTTTTTTTTTTTTTTTTGTGGGGTGTTGGCTTTTAACTCTTTCTAAACCAGTAAGGAAAAAAAAAAAAAAAACCCAGGCTGCGGATGAGGCAGCTTAGTACTTTATTGAAACAATAGATAGAAATTTATTTCACTTGAAAAACAGTAGCTCAGGTGCAGAACTTTAAAGAAAACTCTTAAGAATTACGTGCAATATGATTTTGCAATTAAAACGGCAATACAAAAACTTAAAACCTTAAAAAAACCCAAAGCTCGGTCACGCCAAGTCTACAGTTTAAAGTTGGCAAAATACTACAGTTGTGATTTAGACGAGGCTACGAGAAGAAAAGGTAGTTACTTAAATACGAATTACATGATAAGGCAGCGAATGGGCTTGTGTGTGACATTAAAAGCTTTCAAAAAGCATTTACTGTGTGTCAGCTTTGGCTTTGGTATTCGGTTTTTGTATTTTTCAGAGAGGTCGCAGACATTCCTGTTCATGTAGCTTTTTTATCACTGTTTCGATGGTTAATAATTTAGAAGTTGTACAACACCTATTGCACGACTTGCTAAAAATGCAAGTTTAAATGGAACGCCTGATGTTTGTTTTGCAGTGGCTCGCATTCTGCAGTTACCGATTTTAAGGGTAAAACTGTAATTCTAAATACTTTACCAAGTCACTGTAGTAGAGCAAGAGGTAGATATTAGGAACTTTAGTTTTAATTGGAGATTGTGTATCGCCATATTTGTTGGATTTGTCTGGTGTACACTTGTACAGGATTATAAAACTCCGTGCAGGTTTTAACTATTGCAGTTACAGGTAAATCTACCTTTTTTTTTTTTTGGTGCTTCATCTGCAAATACGAATCTGTCATTACAACAAGGAAAGTTGGATTTTTTTTTTTAACTATAAATAGAAGTTTCAACAAACGTTTGACTTCTGTCACCTTTATGCAGAGTGTTCGGTATCTTTATTTTAGGTTTGTATTATGGTGGATTTATAAGCCCAGCAACAGTTCTGCAGTGTAGAACAGGTTGTGACATACACAGTTTGGTGAAAAGAAAGTTCTAGCTTTAGGTGGGTGTCTACTGTCTATGTAGATATTTAATATATTAAGGGATAATTTTAAAAATAGTTTTGGCTTCTTTCTTTCAGATACTGTGAATAAAATAGCAGCTAAGTGTGTCTGAAAATAAATTGGTCTTCGTTAAAGTATTTTATTTAGAGGATCTGCATTTTTGTATATATAAGGTGTAGGAATTAAAATTTTTAATTGGATATCTTTTAATGTAACATTAAAATGTTTGGTTTTGTTGTTTTGTTTTTTTCATTACCCACATATTTACAGAATGATTCCAGGCTTCTTCTAGAGTCTGAAATAGTGATGATAAATAGAACTGCTGCAAAATAAAATGTTAATCCTTTTCATAAAAGGCAAGAAAAGTTGTCTGGAGATAGTGCAAATATGGTGTTCCTTGTGTTAAAGAGCATAGTTTGGGATCTGATTAAAGGTTAAAGAAGATGAAGGTTTTAAAACTGTATTCTGAAGGGCAAAAAAGATGTATTTTGGGGGAGATCAAGTAACTTATGACTTAAAATACAGAGAAGCTGATGACAGAAGCCATTTTAGAATTACTTTGCTATCACCAGACGTTTTATCTCGTTTTGCACTGCCTACTTCTAGAGACTTTAATGTGGAGGAAAAAGTCCAAGGATTGAAGTCTTTTGTGATAAATTGCTCTTAAGAAAAAGTCGTCTTAAATTGGCTAGACATTTGATCCTTAAGTCATTGAAAATTAACATAATGGGAGACAGAAGAGCAGATTGCAGTTATTCACATGAAAGTGTCGATCATGTGTGTTGTATGTCAGTCACTGTTCATGTTTTTCTGCAGCCAAGTATGTACAGCCACCCGTACTTTTATTTTTAGAGTTGAGTTCTAAAGATACAGTTACCGCTATCATAAGTTTTTCCTAACTTAATAAGTACTCAAAGATCAATAAATTTGAATCATCTGACTTGTTCTGGTTTTCTAAAGCAAAATTCTGAACATTTCCATACTTTTTTTTTTTTAGGTAGAATTCCATGAACAATACCTTATTTCCTGACTGGTTTCCAGAAGAATCGTTCGTACCCTGTTTTCTTAGGTAAGAGTAGTTATAACTTGTGGTAATATTATTTGGGAATTTTCCTTTTTGCTACTGTGCAAACAGGAAGAAATATTTTTTTAATAGGGACACATTTTATAAATTATCAGGACTTTTAAGAAGTCTTTTTTTTTTTTTTGCAGGTATGGGTAGACTGTCTTAAAATAATGTAACGCTTATTCTCCTACTTCTGTATAAATTTTAGTTTACTAAGACTATTTAATAAATGGATTGATATATTTTTTTTATATATGCATACACATATAAACCCAGTTCTGTATGTCCCATTTCACCAGGGAAAATGTCCATTGAACTTGGAAAAATGTTTGGGTTTTGTACTTGATGAGTTAGTAGCATTAACGCTTGGGGATACGGTAGAATCTGTATATGACAATAGTAATACCAGACTTCAGGTATTTGTTCAGAAGGATATTTTTGGGGCTTGTTTCTCATTTCGGAGACCTGAAAACTAATGCTTGGTGAGGAGAGAATCTTACGTTTTTACATTGTAGGTAAAATTTTTATTAATCATAAGACACATGTTTTGGAAAAGTTTCTATCACTGTAGGTAAAATCCCTATGAACCTTTGTTTTCAGATAAACCTGGTTTTGTGTGTCTTTGTTTAATTTTTTTTTTTTCCCTCTTTAAAGGCTTTACTGGATATTGTTCTTACTTCCAAAGATGTAGATGGCTGCTGGGGTAAAAGACCTTGAGCAAAATTCTGTACTATGCGTACCAGGTATGTTATACTGTGTCATGGGTTTTTGTTTGGTTTTTTCCATTATTCTGTATTTTTTTTAATAAACATTGAACATTTAATCTACAGTGTTCTACCTTGTTGAATTTTCTTTTGAATTTTAATGTATTTGAAAACTGTTGGTATGTACTAAATGCAGTAATGTTTATGTCTCCGTACACATCTTCTAAGACTTTTATGGTCACTTACAAATAAGCCTTTTTTTTAAGAATCTGAAATGATCACGTCAACACATTGTAAAATAAAGCTGCTTATGAGAATTGCCATCCCTTCTAAGAGCATTCAGTCTAATCAAACTTCAGAAAAGCTTTTCCATCAGTTGAAGGTATTGGTTCATTAGCAAGTGACAGTCATAAACTTTTGCTTTCCGTTAAATTGCTTTTACCCAATAAACATAGGAATTGTCTTTTCATTGTAAAATCTACACTTAAAAGCATAATCCTGCACCCAGTTGTGTACCTTGCAGTCCTCCTTGCAGTATAAACAAATCGCCTTTCTAATGTTTGATTTTAATTTTTTTTTACACTTTAAGTTTCTGCATTTAGAGACAAAGTAACATGTCACATTTGAGTCATGCTTTCACCACTACTTAATTAAAAGTTGGGGATCTTATCTGGGTGTCTTGACTGGTTCCTTTTCACAGCTTAACCATGCTAATGTGCATCAATACGTATTCAGGACCTCAAAGCGTAACGCATCTTCATGAAGATATGTATCGGGATTCTCAAAAATACTCCTCATACTTTTTAAGATCACTTAGTTTATCATGAGAACTTGAGACTGGAGATCTTATGAACCCTTACCTGAGAGCAGCTGTTCTCTTTGGCTTGGATGAAGGCTTCAGAAGAGAAGTCCTATACCCATTTTGCATAAGCTTTTTAAAATGTCTCTTCAGGCTGTAATGAAGCTTTATCTGCAGTAAGTTGCTGCTGATATGCAAGGCAGCATTTAAATAATATTTCTAGATAATAGACACGTACCATGCACTGTGGATATCCTGCAACAAACCACAGCTAACGAACAGGCCTCTTGGGTATGTTCTAGAACTTTTTATTGTGTAGCTGTCTGATACGAAGTTTGAGAATTAGAAGTTTGCGGTAGAAATTACCTGGTACCTTGAGAAGAACAGCAGAAGACCTTTGAAATCCCACATGGATTTTCAATTTAGAGGGTCAAAATCACCAGATACTGCACAGTCTATTAGGATAAAGGCAAGAGTAGCCTGATTCACATAAAAGTCTGATAGTGTTGATGGGACTGAACTTGTCAAATGCAAGACTTCTTTTCCTGATGTTAAATCCTTAAATGTCTAAAGCTGCAACTTCTAATTGACCTGCTCTTATAAAACAACAAACCACAAAATTGAAAAATGCAGTGTTCAGGAGCAGAGTCATCTTGACTGACCTGAGTGTTTTATGATGAATACAAAATGCTGCGCTTTGATCCTAATGATCTTGCATATTTCCTATATCATCATCATACTATGTTAAATAGATGAAATAATAATTTAAATGTCCCTTGTTAATTCTGTGAGCTCTTTGGAGCTGACTTCCCTTGTCAAAACCCCATGTTTTTATCTAGTCAATGGCTTAATGCTTAGGTTAGGTGCACCTCAGTAGGCTAGATGCACGCTTCTGGGCCCTTGAGGGAGGTTTTAGTTTCATACCCAGCCTACAGAATACTAATGAAAAGTGGTGAGGTCAGAAGCAATGCTCTCTGGTCAAGTCCAGTCCAAGCTTCCTTTTCAGTAGAGGAAGCTGTTCCTCTGTGGTGATAAAAAGCCATTTTAAGTATTCACATAGGACTAATTTGTAGCATTGACAGCTTATATAGAGAACCACTAGTGTGGTGATTTATACCATCTTTGCCAAAATACTTAATTTATCCTGAGAAAGAATCTTGGTCAGGTGAACAGCCTTAGAGTGTCTGACCTCCCCTTGTGCTGTAAAAGGAGATAGACTTTCCTAATTCTTAGGACTAGCAGTGACAATCTCTTGGCGAAGTTGTAGACCCATGATGCAAGGAGTCTTCTATATGACGTAGGCCGTACTGTACCTAAGACATCTCATTCTAGAGTTTAAAAATAAATATAAGGCACAATTATGACTACCTAAAAAAAGTAAATCCATACTTATTTTTAATTACGGGATGGCTTTTTTAATCACACGGGCTATAATAATTACTGTGAGTAGTCTGATCAAAAGGTTTTTAGTTTGACATTAAATAAATTGAATGTTTAATAGGAAATACAGGTGTTAATCTGAAAGGCTAATTTTTTTCAGATGAAACTTGTATTTGCTAGCTCAGTAGTTTGTGGCTCTTGGCATAAACCTTCATCTTTTGTGATGTGTTCCATAGTTTAGGAATGAATTGTATTTTGGGTATTAAAATTCAAAACCTCAGAATACACTGGTTATTTTATAATGGTGGAAAAATGATTGTTCACGGGATCATATGAATGAAATGTAATAAGTAATTAACATCTTGGTGCTGTTACAAAACTCGCTTGGTTCCTCTGTTCCCTTCAGTGAAATCTTAAGCTCCTAAGTGATACCCCCCTGACAAATACTCTTATTATTTAATCAAAATTTTGTTGAGTTCAGAAGAAAATGCTCTGGTCAAGTCTTATACCTTCATTAGAGTTAGATGTTCCTCTGTGGTGATACAAAGCAATATTAAGCATCTTCACGAACGTTTCTGTGAAATTATCATAACTAACTCTAGAATTGAAGAGAACAGGACCAAACATGAATGCAGATGATGTATTTTTACCTGTGCTGTAAATTACTGAAAATGGCAGAGTCCTTTTAAGTTGAAAATCATTCAATCATTAACTTTACCTAGTCTTCATATACTAAATTGTAGTTCTGAGTGGCTCTCTTTTTGAGTGCAGTGGTATATGTAGGACAGAAGGAGCTATAAAGGGCATAAGTAGACCACTACCTAGTTCACTTATGCTTTGTGTGACTGACAGATTGCTCTTCGATGATCCAAGTGCAGCAGCCATGTTGTGTTTCTTCTACAACCTGCCCATCCACCATTTTAGAAGCGCTTCAGTTTTGTGCTTCCAGTAATAGCAGCTGTTGGATCACATTTAAATGCATGCTTTAAATTCATGTTCATTTGGATGGTCTACATGTTTGTGCCAGTTTACTACTGTAATTTTTTTACCATTTCCCCTAAAGGGCATCTTTTCCCATATTAATCATTTCAAGGAAATTATATTGACAAAGAAATTACAATTCTATTCATTCCAGCTTTGTTTTTACACGAGTAGCTATCAATTTGCAGAGGAGAATTTAGGAGATTATAGAAAATTAGAGAGTATACTATCACTGAATAGGTTCATTAATTTTTACGTATTTGAGGTTTTATTCCCATATAAGTAGTTTTTGAGAGATCACAAGAGAAGCAGCTTGATTGTATATGATAGGTGGGTAACGTGTATGGTTCATGAAAGTGGATGACTTCAAGCAGTTCAAATGTACCATAAAAAAAGGGGGCTTCATGAGTTGTTTTTGAGTTCTAGGTCTTATTTTAATCTTGCTTCATCTGCTTAAGGAAATGATGATTAATTATGACTAATACTTATTGATACAGATTTCCAGTAAGAATTTTCAAAGTCAGGTTTTCAAATTTGGGCCCTGCCCATATGTGGATAACTTGTTCTGTATCAGTGTGTTAAATAATTCCACTCCCTCTAGTTGATAACACCTCTTAAGAAAATGAGTATTTTAATTATTTTTATGTGAAGAGCAAATCAGTTAGTTTAAGCATACTGCCACTTGATGCCTGATTAATCTTATTTCAAAATTTAAAAAAAATACTATTTTTTTTTCCTTCTGGCTTTGTTTTTTGAGGGATTTGTGTACAGGTCTGGATTTGAATTTCTTGGGTGGCTTGCACAGGTTCTTTGATAACAGGTTCCCTCTTGATACTTCAGAGTTTTTATAAAAATGTCTTCTGTACTGTATGCTGTGATCTACCAGGGATGTTTTTGGTTTGTTTTTTAATTTGAAGATAGGGATTTTTGTAATCCTTAGGCTAGTACTCTGGTCTTCTAGACTTTTTAAAATGTATTTTTTGATTTTATTTTAAGTCAGTTATTTAATATATCATTTTCCCTACAGATGTGTTAAGGAATTGATTTACTCACTGTAAGCAAAGTAACTGCTCTTGGTTGAAGCAATGGTAAGTTGTTATTCCTAATAACATTTATTTTTTAGCTTTAAAAGATCAGCACACACACATATGGCTATAATGTTTAATTTGATGAAGTTATTGACTGACTACATCCTGAAGTTCTTTTAAAGAGTGTCTGTGTGAGCATGTGTGTTTCAGCAGAACCAGAGGATTATTCTTGCTGGGCTCTTGGGAAATGAAGCTGTACTTGTAAAGTACTTTCAACCTGTCTTGCTGAAGAACAGCTTTGATATCCAATTGTAGTTCTTTGGTCCTCTGCTTCTGTGATCTGACTCTGTATTTTGTTGAGAACTATTAAATTATAGATTTGCTTGTTCAGAAGGGTTTGGTACACAAATGTCTGTTTCTACAGAGAACCAGTACACACTATTTGGATAACGAATAGTGTGGAAAGTATCATAGCAGGAAGAGCTTGTCTTACAAGCATCTCGTGTTGTCCTTTTATGCTCCCGTCAGGATCAGTGAGAGTCTTGTTCTATGATTTTTGCTTCTGCTTTTCATTCATAAAGCTTCAGCTTTGCAGAAAATAAGTAATGCTGATACAGTTTCCTGTTTTAAACTGCTAGCTGATAGACTCCATTTAGTAGGAATCATTCCTCATATAATCCAAAGGTGAAATTGGCAAGCTTGAGTAGAAAAACCCATTCACTTCTCTACTGGATGCATACGGGGATAGGATTTTCTCCAGTTTCCTTAATTGAAAAGAAGTTGGTCTTGATGACCTTCTGCTGTCTCTGGCACATTCTGTGACTTTCTTGGGTGTTCTTTCTAGAAAGACAGGAGTCCCTTGTCTTCCTGTCTGCTTAAAAGTCAGACTCCTGGATTCTACATTTTTTAAAATTAAGGCACCTATTGCATTTTGTGTACGTGAATTTTTAGTGGGAAGCTCTATTCCTGGTGAGCTATGCTTTGGAATATATGCTCTTCTTGAGAAGAGACAGTTCTTTCAGTTTGATGTGCTACCTGATTGAGTAATGCCTGCCTTAGACTGCAGGCAGCTTGAGGAAATGTTCCAAGATGCAGATAGTCTCTAGTTTCAGTGGATGGATGATAGTAATTTTTAACTGTCCGATGGCTCTGTTTGTTAGCAGAGTCCTTCAGCAGCCACGCTTGCCTTATACAGACTATCATCTGGGCTGCCTCAGGTGCTGGAGAAACAGCTACTCCCTGTTTGTACTCCGAAGTCCTGCTCTTTCTTCTGATCTACTCATGTGATGTGGAGACTAATGTAGAGCCCCTTTTTGAAAGGAAAAAGGATTATGTGGGGGTAAGGTGCAAACCTTGCTAGGCCATGTTATGGCCTTTTAGGTACATTTAATTTTGAAACAGTTTTATCGGAGCTTTCAGTCCTGAAGCAAAACAGTAGAATTCATGAATTTTGAGGAGTTCAGTTCTTACTGTGTGTACATGTGTTCAGTTTTGATGGTCTTTGATTAGTGTTTCATCTCTTGTACTGTCTTGTGTAAGTTTTATTGCTTTGTTCTTTCCAAAGGCTTCTAAGCAATGTTTCACACTGCAGGTATGTGTAGAACAGCATATTTGTTGTTATGTTAGAGGTAAATGTTACTCTTTCCAGCTGTTCCTCAAAACTCTTCCTGTGCTCCCCTCTGTTGCCTTTTTTTTTTCCCCAGTAGCCTGCTAAAAATCTTTAAACATGTGACTCATGTTCCATTTTTTATATTAATCTTTGTTTCATTTTTATGTGCATTTTTTAATGTTTTCTCCTACTGGATTGTAAGTTTGCTGTTGTTAGATCTGGTTTCTTGAGCAGGAGTTTGGCTTTTCAGTTACACTGAGGAATTCTTCCATCCTTTTCTGTTTCATAATCTTTATCTAAAGGAAGGGGGTGAATGTAAAACTTTTAATTGACTTAAACAGTTTTCTTCAAAATAAGTTTATCAAGAGTTTATAAAAACATGCAAATACAGATCTTAAAAGATCTAGTATTGCCCTCTCTGGTTACCATAGATAATGTTTCTTTGAAGCATTGATTTTTAATTTTTTTAATAGAAGGGGGAAAACGCCAGAAAACACCAAGAGCTTTAGTGAAGCTGGCGTGTTTCGCTTAATGCAATTAAATTTATTATTTAAAAATAATACCTACAAGAGAGACCATTTGTGAATAAAATCACATCTTGCCTGAAATTAATCTCTAAATCTGAGAAACCTGGCAAACAGCCTTTCCTTAAATACATGATCCTACATGAGTTGTGCTTTTATTACTGTGCTTACTGAACATCTACTAGTGGTAAGAGTAGACTTAGGACTGTGCAGAGTACTTACTCAGTCCAGTCTGTGTAAGTAACTATGATAATGGACTGTAGATATCTATAAAGGGCATGTCTGCTTTTTCCTCTACTGTGAAAGTTACATGTCTTTGAGAAGAAAATCTTGCTTTAATGCAAGTGTAGAACTTGAGGTTTGGGTTGCTCAGAACTTGATTCTGTCCATTCAGCTCCCTCTGTTGGAGTGAAGCAAATTCCCTTTACCAGCAGTATATCACCTTGCTTTTTGAGTTTAAGCCTCAGTGTGAGAGATTTCACTCTGGAAAACCTTGTGTATGTATATATTGGTGTCTTCTGCACTTGTGTGGGCGTTTCCTATGTAATTGGCCTTCAGTCTCACACTTAAGAAATGCAAGGTTTCAATAGACATGAAGTTTCTGAAGCAGTGTTTTTGGCCATAAGGGATGTCTTTCATTGCTGTGGTCTCTTGGTAGTTAGAGCAACAAATAATTAACTACAAAAAAAAAAAAAAAAAAAAACCTATGTAAACTCAGATGCTTTCAAACTGTTGCCTTAAACCTTCAGGCAAGGTTGGGAATGGTTTCTGTCTGGTGCTATGCGGTGTTGCCAGTGTTATGTTAACAGTGTTTTGAAGGAAACTTTCCAAGTATTACATGGCTTCACAGGTCCGTTTTTATCATGATCAAAATAGTGTGTTTGGAAACAAACACAGTAAAGAGTAGGTGATAGGAGTTTGATAAATGTGATGATGCCTAATTGGTGTTGCAAGAGGAATGAAATTCTCATGTCATCCAGCAAAAAAAAATTGGTTTCTTCAATGGCTAGCTCAAGTATAGAATCACTGAGCGTGTCTCAGTAGAGAATATTTTTGCAACATTATTGCAACTTGTTATTAAAATGTGTCTTTATTAGTAAACAAATGCTGTGAAATCTTATAAAAGCAAATGTAGGGTTCACATGAAAAAGTTTTCCGATTCCTATTAATATTTTGGCCATTATTCTGACATCTTTTTGATGTGTGAATAACTTTTAGAACAAGGGCTGTTGTGGCATGTTCTTAATTATAATATATCATAAGTTCTGTTTACTGCTAATTATTTTACAAGGTCAAGAGAAGAGTTTAAAATGAATGTGTCAGAATTACTTGCAAAGTTTTTGGTATAACTGAATGTAGGTGAACCTAGTAGGGAATTTTGTCCTCAAATTGCTTTTGGCAGATCTCATTTGTGTCCACAGCAGGAGGGAAAGCCAACTGAAAAGAGTCTTTTGGGGTTGACTAATATGTAACTAAACTATATTTTTGAGAGGTGGGGAAAGCTGATGCTAGTAATCAAATTTGCTTATATAAAGCTTCTTATGATAACTATAAAAAATGTTAACAGTTTTATTTATGGGGTTTCCACTGTGCTCATGGGAGTATTTCTTTGTGGAGGTTGATTTACCATGTTTTGGTACCTCAGTTAAGGCGCTAACATTAAAAATTATCCAAAGTTTTAATTTATCTTCAATGCCTAAATGGATTTGAAATGAGGCTAGTATGCCAATTAGAACAAAAAAAACCCCCAAACAAACACAAGAACAAAACAACCCCCCAAAGCTGTTTATTCCATTTAGTGTGTGTGGGGGGGAAATCTTTCAAAATACTTAATTTTTGTCTTAACGGAGGATAAGTTGAATGCTTGAAAGAAGGAATTTCTACAAACTTGGATGCTCAGTTTCTGGTTCTGAAAATGTGAAGCTACTGTGGTTAAATGATATTACAACTGCATGTGTTGCACAATGCAAATTGAGTTGCCAGATCCTGTATTGCACTGCTATGTGCTGTTCTTTTCCATTGTTTTTATAACAAGGAAATCTGTAGAGGAATATAAAATAAGACATATGGCCAATTGTGAAAGTCAGACTGAGGCTTGTTGCACTGGTTCCATTGCTGTTTGCTTTGCTGCAAGTGGTGGTGGTTTTGAAATGGAGAGTGGGGAAACTGGAATGGTGAGGCAAAGACCACTAGATGGCTCCACTGATTTTTTTGTGTACTGTGGGTAAATTCTGCATGGCTTGTGAGGATCTGCCCAGCATGATCAGGGGAACAACATAGTGCTGGAGTTGGCTTTCTAGCTAAAAGGAGGTTAAAGTTGTATGCATTAAAAAAAAATAAATAAATGCTGGAGTGCAGGTACTCAAATCATGAAGACATTTTAAAATCTCTTTTGTATGTTAGTCTGTTCTACAGTTAGCACTGGTTTTAAAGTTATGTTCTTAAAACTTAGTAACTTCCTGTATTTGATTTTTGCTAATTACAAGTAGTAGTACATATTTTTGTTTGTACATTACCCTTTTTTTTTGGTGGAAAATGTAAAGGTGCTGGCATCTGGTTGGTATTTATCCATGTGAAGTCATTTGATGAATTTGGTTGGCCACTCACCTGGACTAGGTTGCTGTTACATGAAGAGTAAAGCTGGAATAAGGATCAGTTGTAGTATGGTGGCCTTGCTAAAGGCAACTAATGTAGCTCGTTGCCATTTTCATCTGACTTTTGACGCATCCTTTCCTATCAGTAACTAAATTCAGTCATTCTGTTTGTTTATAAGTGTGTGTTTGCTGTTGCACTTTGTCTTTTGTCAGTTGGAAAACTGGGTTAAGATGGTGGAATGTCTTGTCTCCAGTCACCATCTGTACATAGGGAACCAGTTTTCATACCTGTGACATTGGTTTTGGTGGATCTGTGTCCTTGAAGAAAGGAGCATGGACAGAAGTTAAAAAGATGTGGCTGCTTATAATAAAGTTGGTTTTCCATTAAGCAGTGTCAGCTTTAGTAGGTGGGTTAGTCCCACAAAGATGGCAGCTGGAGCAAATACCTCAGATTCTCCACTGCGGATTTCTCTAGTCTTTTACCATGATGGAGAAATTTCAGATGGAATTTATGGAGCCTGAAAGGGTTCTTGAGCTTCTAATTGTTCTTCCCCTACTTCTTGATAGCTTTGGCTAAAGTTTGTACTTTTGACTCTTGAACTGATGATTTGACATTGTTCATGATAAAAGGAGATCTTCTGGAATGAATATGTAATGTGGAATGAAGCATCAGTTATATGTTTAAAATAATCTTCAAGCTACAGTAGTTGAATGTCTTAGTTTAAAGATATGACCTGTGTTCCAACAGCATTTTTCTTTTAATTTTCCATAAAGAATCCAATCAGATGAAGAGTGTCAAAAGGAGTCTACGAATGAGACACCAAGATGGCAGTTCCACTATTGATTGAGAGGTTGAGGAAATGGACTAATGCATGAGTGCTGTGATGTGTCTGTCCAAGAAAAGGATGTTAAATCATGGACTCTCGTGTTATTAAACCAGAGAAGATCTGGGTTGTGATCATCCTATCAAAATGGACTTTGCCCTTCCATTAATCAGGGGACTGTCAGTGACTATCCAGTGATGGATCTGTTTGAGGACTGGGTGGCGAAATTTTACTCTTGGGTTGTGTGCGCCTAACAGGCAATTTCATGTGGTAAGAGATCTGTTGCTACCCCTTTGGAGAAAATGTAATTTTTTTTAAGTGACTTAATAAAAAAAGGTTTTGGTTTCTTTCACACTTTGTGTTTGTCCTTTCTGGCTGATTTTTTTTTTCCTGATTGTTTTGATCTTTAAGCGGGTTGCATTTTTGGTTGCTATTAAAGTGAGAAATGCTTTGGCTGTTAAGCGCTAAGGGCAAGGTAAAAATTTGTGCTATACTTGATTTCAAATGTGGTTTTCATTTGCAAATTATGCTCTCTGCTATGACTTCCAATGAAACTTTTATTCGCCGGTTGTTCATTCAGGTGCTTAATTTGAGGGTTTTTTTAGTACTTGGCCTATTGTCAGGGTACTTCTGAACTTTCTGAAGTTATTTTAAGGTGGAGTTGGTATCAATTGAAGGCTGGGTAAATATGACAATAAAGGAGTACTTGAATGTTTTGTGTAACTTTTTTTTTTAGCTATGTTTCTTTGGTTGTGTGTGAGTACAGAAACTTTTCAACAGATTTCCTGGATGACATACTTCCTAAACAGTCTATTTAGTCTTAAAATTGTTCTGTACAAGTGTCCAATCTGCTTCACTGCTATTTAATGGAGCCTTAGTTGATGATACTGTACCATGTATTTGATGAGGAAAAATGGAGTTACTCTTGATATTGCTACAGATGACATGTTAACCTTTGTGAATTAATTTTAAAATGGTTCTAATGTTCAAAAAAGCAGTTTCCTTTTAAGTTTCTTGTGGATCATGTGGTTAAACTGTAGCCACCTTCCCATGTATGTTTCACCCGAGTTTCATAGTTGTCTTTGTTGTTTGCTGGGGGGCCAAGATGACAGGCCTGGTGCTGAGATAACCTAGGTGGTTTCTTTTAAAAACAAACAAAACCCAAACAGAAACAAACAAAAGCCCATTGTGTGTGTTTACCCATTTGGCTTGCTCAAGTTTCTTTGTAAATACCCATTTTTGCCATGATGAATTGTTCATACCTGTTTAATCCAGGCATTTTGATGATATGCTCTTGCTTGAGTTTGTTTTTGCCATGTGCTATATGGTTACTGGGACCCACATGAAGGGAACCCCATTCAGATGGGTGGATTTCCTGAGTGTTACCCAAAATTGCTCTGGATGGTCTTGCATTGTGTTTTGTTCTTGTAGTTGAGGTGCAAGTGGTCTTCTGTAAATAATCAGGAAGATGAAATTCCTTAAAATGGACTGTGGCAATGGAGTGTTCTACTCAAACCGCTTGGTGTGGAAAGGTTGTTGGAGGATGTGAATGGCCAGCGTATGGAGGAGTTGATGGGGACTGTCTTGTTCCTACTGGTAGAAGCCAGTATTTTCAGGCTGTTGGGGATGCTGTGCCATGGATGTCACCGTAGAAATCCGAACTAGCCCATTGCCCTCAGTTTCTGATTTAACTGTCTTGTTGTGATGCTTTTGAATATGCAAGGTGTCCTTGCACTTTAAGGAATCTGTTACTTGTGGGAAGATGACCAGTAGTCAGAATAGAAGAGATGGTGGGGGATGCTCGGATCTCCTCTGTTTCCTCTGTGGTACATGCTATCAATACTAAGATGCTTTATTTCCAGTTTTATGGCTCTGCTGCTGTACAGTTTTGAATTAATTTGTCAGGTTAAAGTTTGTTAATGAACATTAATGGGTTAAGAAAGTGAATCAGAAATAACCCTTTTAATGGTGTTGGGCTTATTTTACAGTAGTGCCTTCGCATAACTGATGAAAATTGTGTAGCTGTTGGATTTTTGTTGTTGGGGGAAACCACTAGGGAGGCGCTGTCGAGCTGGAGGGGGAGATCAGCAACGTGGGGCTTGCTCAGGAGCACCTGATGCTCTCCTCCCAAGCTTTAAGTGCAGCTGTTGGGTGACGAATGGTGGAGCTGTTGTTTGGGTATACTGCCCCTGAATTGGAAAAAAGCTACCCCTTGGGTGGGGTGAGCCCCAAGGTGGGTTGTTGCTGGCTGCATGGCTGTCAGCTCCACTTCCATTCTTTCAAAATGGCTTGTAAGAGCACCACTTCCTGTCCAGGGAGGAAGTAATTTTAGCCCAGGCACTGAAATATTTAGCAAATCTTTAAAACAAAAGGCACAAATTCCATTTCTTTCTGGTTTCAAAAGGGTGCCTGAGCCACATGGGGTTAAGGTGCCCCTTCAGTTGGGGTAGTTGGAAGGAGCCAGGGCTGTGGGGGTAGCAGGCACCCTTTAGGTGGAGGCTATCTCTTTTTTTGGTAGAAATGAAGGGGTGGGTCTATGGTACATCACCTGAGTTGTGGGGTAAATGTAGAGAGTGTCAATCAAAGGCAGAGCTCAGAGCTGGGAAGGAGCTCTAGATGGCGGCTGTGCCTTAGAGAGAGCGCGCTCAGCTCCGTGCCTTCCCCAACACTTTACGCAACTTTCCCTAACTTTCGGGCAGCCTCAGGGGGCCCCCACAGCCCCTTGCCTCTCCTAGGCACTAATCGGGGGCCGAGCGGACCTTTTTCGGGCAGAAAAGCAGCTTTTGAGGGCTCCCTTTTCGTGCCTTGCTGGAAAGAAGAAGCCGTGGAGAGAGCCCAGGTCGTTGTTTTTCCAGCTTAGAAGCCATGGCGTACCTCCATTTTTGTGCGCTCTCCTAATGAGCTTTTTCCCCCGGACATTTTTATACTAATTACCGCTTCTTTTTGCTTTATCGGCAGCATATTTTTGGGATTAGAATATATATTTTTTTTTTATTCTCTGAAATTCATATTTTATCGTTATAACTCTAAATATTTTGGATCTAATGTTTTTCCACTACCCGAAACTAATATCGACTTGGTCCTGGCGGCGGTGCATGGATCAGGTAGGTGAGCAATTAATAATAATAATTTTTAGATTTCTGCCGTTTTGAGTACTTTGATTTTCGACCGATTTGAGCTGTATCGGGATGACGCAATAAGATACAGAGATTATTTGCATCCAGTGTTACTTTGGGAAAGTTTGCAGGATGCTCCTCCACTGTGTTTATTCTCGGATTTTTCTTCTAAAAACGATTATTTGTTTTAAATCTCCGTTTTGCCGTGTTGATCAGTGTTGTGTATTGTTATAACAATATCATTGCAGCGTCAGGACTTTGTTCCTGATAATGAAAGCCAGTGAAACGAACTGGGACCTTACCTTTCTTTCAACTTTTGACAGTAAATACCTGGGCACAGGACTTCAAAGCAAACAGACACCCTTGACCCCCTCTTAATATTTAAGAATAAAAAGATGATGAGAAATAAGGACAAAAGCCAAGGAGAGGAGGGTTCAGTCCACAGCAATGCATCGAGGTATGATCTATCAACTTACTTTTTTTTTTTTTGGTAAAACCTGTGAATACCCTGTTTACTTTGACAGCCTTGGGCTACTGTCAGTGCTTAATACAAAACATTTTACTGATTTTGCTTCCTTTTTAAGGAATGACCTTGAGATTGTTAGCATGCCACACCCTAATTTTTTTTGGTAGCAATTTCTGAAAGTTGTGTTGTGACTTAAGGGCCCATGTCATAGTCAAAAGGTACTGTACCTTTATTCAGGGGAGCCCTTTCCTCTGTGTTATGTTTTTCCAGCTTTTGCATTTCAATTTTTAGGTTTTTTGTGCTGTGAAAAATGACCTTGTCGGTTTAGCCATTGCTGCATTGCACCATTTTACATACAAGGCAAATTTTTCTTTGAAGAATCTCAGAAGTCTAAACTTTAACTGAGGGCCATACAGAAGCCTGGTGTAGTAGTAAATTATAGTAAATAGACACAAGAAAAAGTTACATGAATGAAAAAAAGCTCATTTTAAAATATAAACTGGAAAGTGTCTGTTTGTCTGATACCCCTTACTTCAAATTTTATTTGAGCTTGTAAAACTTTGATACTGTTTAGGTATTTTAGAATATTTTTATACAATTTGACCAGACTTTCTCCTGCTGGTGATAGCATTTCGTATCATAAAATAGACACTGGGACTGTTAACAAGAGGCTCCAAATGCTTTGCTTGTTTGTTTAATGTATTTTTTGCTCAGTGTTTTTATTTATTTTTGTCGAGTAATGAGATTCTCTACAGATTTTTATAAACTTAACCTTGATGTGGGAAAAAAATATGAAATACTGTAAATGTTTGTTTGCTAGGAATGCAGAAGTATAATTACTGAATTACTCATTTTGTATTTAAAGGGTCGGCTTTATTGAAAACTGGAAATTAAACTATATGCATTTTTTTTGTTTCTAGTTTGTAAATACACTTGAGTTTTGCATTTTGTTAATTTTAATTGAATCGTGGCCTGTTTATTTTTCTCTGGTGTTGTCTTCAGTAATTTTTTTCCAACATTAATAAAAAAGAATTCTGAAATGTCTGTTGTATCACATGTGCTCTATGTGATGTTTGCAGGTGTTTGAATAGTATTCTTCATGTCCACTATTTAACCTTCCTTAAACACACAAACTTGAAATGCTGTGGGAATATATATAAAATCAAATTACTGTAACCTTCTAGCATAAGCTTGGATGGTATTCTGGATGCATTAAAATTGCAGACAAATTTAAAATCCTAAAATGGATATGGGTAAGTTTAATTTGAAATTATTATTAATTTAATTAGCCTCAGGGACTGTTGAAGCATTACATGTAGCACCTATAGAGAGCTTTTATAATAATGCAGTTTAAAAAAGACATCAGACTTTCAAACTGTGCTATCTTTATTACTGTAAATACTGCACACAAAATATTGCTTAAACTCAATTTAAAAAAAAACCAAAACCCTCCTGGTCTTATTTACATCTTTTATGCTTTTTCTTAAAGTGCAGATGATCAGCAAAGCAATAGCAGGTGTAACTAGTTCAGGAAATCTAAATGAAGGTATTTTATTGGTGTTAGAAACACTGTGCTAAATAGGAGATTAAACTGGAGACATCGAGCGGTACTTCTGCAGAAAGAAAACCTTTGGGGTTTTTGTCCTTAGGGGTATTATATTTGCATAGTGTCTCCTGTGTGCTTTTGGTGTTTTCATTGAAAGGTTATTTATCATAATGGATCAGTTTTCACATCACACCTGTTGTGTGAAGTTACCCTTCTGCCTCTTCATGATTTTTTTTTCCCTCAGAATAAACTTGCAGTGGTTCACATCCATTCACCTGCAGTGTGTGAACAATTGAGCACAGGATATTTGTGAGTGAGCCCTGTCGAGCTTATTTCTGAGCTGTGAGTCAGCTGAATGTCGTAAAATGGGCTTTACTTCCTGAGGTTGACTTGAAGTTGTAGGGGAAATGATTTCTAGGAAGTAAAGCCACCGCTTTGCTTTACTGTGGCCCAGAAAGGCACTGATGTCTGCACTTCACGTGCTGCTGGCCAGCTTTCTTCCCAGTTGCAAGACCAGCTCGGCATCTGTGGAACCGCTTGAAGTCCTGTTACATAAACCCTGGTGGGAGGCCGGGGTGGTGGAGATGGGTGAGAAAGGTAGATATGGCTGGTGCCATTCACCTGGGATGGGGAAGCAAAACTTCAGGACTAGAGAAAGGTGCTAAAGCAGAAGAAAATAGAATTCCTGTACACTACCTGAGTGTCCTGACTGGGAAGTATGTTTGGCATTGACTCCTGCTTTTCCAGTCCTAAGGAAACACAAAGGCATATGCTGAATATACAAAAATACCTGAGAATTGTCCCAAACCAGATGATTATTCTTGTGGAGGGAAGTGATATTAACTCTTTAATTTGCAAGCTGATGGGTGTACTGGGCACCTTTCTAAATGAATGGCAACACCTGTCCTTTGTATAGCAATAGGAAATCTTTTCAAACTTGAAGCTGATTGATTTCATGCAACTTTTTCCACCTAGGATAAAAAGTTGGTGTGCTGCAGATACTAATAACCATCACCTATGTCTCTGGGACTTGCATTAAATAATTGAACACAATCCCGGTGTGTTTTCTAGCATCTTCTGTGCTGCCTCTCTGAAAGGCATGTGGTGTGTGAGGGGTACATCTGTGGTGCAACCCTGATGTGAATTTCAGCTGTGAAAGGCAGGTTGGAGTCCTCCCAAAGGCCAGGAGTGAGTTTTGTAAGAGATAGCAAGTAACACATGGTGGATACGTTGTTCCTCTCGGTTCTCCTGGCCTGCATCTGTTGCAGTTGTTCTTGCACCTCCTAAATACCCCAGTGTGGGAGCAGTGTCTGCTACAGAAGCTGCAGGGCTGAACAATCCCTTGCACCTGTATCCAGCTCTTGGCTTCTCTAGCTCTACTCAATTTTTATTTATTATTTTTAATTGGGGGAGGGGGAAAAAAAAAAAGAGGTTGTGGTGGGTTAAGTCTTAGCCTGTTTTCTGCATTGAGAGCTGGAAGCCTGGGGTCTGAAATGGCGATTTATTTTTGCTCAGCAGCCACGTTAGGCAGGCTGCTCTGCAGTGTCTGCTGCAGCCCTTGCAGAGCAGAACACCCTCGTTTGACGTGGCAGCCATTTTATGAAGATGTAGTTACATACGAAAGAGAATCTGGTGGGGGGGTAGGGAAAAATAAGATGTGGGAAAAAAACTGCCTTCCCTGGCTGCCAATGAAAGCAGAGGGCATCCCTTTCTCGTTTCGGTCGCGCTCGGGAAGCCCTAATTCCCGGCGCAAGGAGAGGGGAAGGCTGCACTGCCTGGCATTTTGGTGCGGGTCCAGTTCAGTCACAAAATGGCTGTTCCTTTGTGCCGCATAGCTGACAGACATACTGCATTGCACTGTGTGTACTCTAGAAACAGCAGGAAGTTGCTGGTGGGGAGTTCAAAGGCCATCTTGTGCTCGCTGGGGACGGCGATTGGCTGCGCTCGCCTGGTAACAGGCGGAGGGAGGGCGGGAGGGATGGCGGCGGCTGGCGCGGAGGCAGAGCCATGGCGGCGCGTGATGGCCGCGCACGCCACGCCGCGCAGCCTCTCCCACGCCAGCCACAGGCTCAGCTGGGCTGTCCTGGGAGCCTGGACGGTGGAGCGTGCGGCCGTCACCGCCTTCCCTCGCTTCCTCTCATCTGTCAGGCGCGGGCTTTTATTTTTTTTTAACAGTGGAGGCTATTTTGAGAAGCAAGTGGCTTGAAAAGGAGCAGGGTTATTTTTGGTGAAGCTTTTTTTTTTTCTTTCCCCCTTTTAAACTTCAAAGGGAGTATACCTGGAACATCTGGTGCTTTTTATAGTATTATGGCTTTCAGCATCCTTAAATCACTAAAACTCGCTCAACGTGCATTTTGCAACTGATTTTCTTTGAGCTGAGTGGAAACATTAGAAGCATTTTTTAAACTGCCTCAAACTATGGCTTTCAGCTTTTCTTCCGGGCTGTTGGGTTATTTTTCAGCAATTACGACCATCGCACATGTACGGAGTCTTTCAGTTTTGTTTGCACCACTGGATTCTGTAATGAGGATTTTATTTTTATTTTCCTTTTTAAGCTTTTAACCCTTTACAAAACGGTCTGGAGGCTTTCTTGAAAAGGAAAAATACTTGATCAGTGCAGGACACAAAAGGAATAATGTGCAAGGAATTCACATGAATAATAATGTAATCTGTGTGCGGCACAAAAGAGATTGTTCTTGTTTTGCTTTGTTACTTCTGTTCCACATTACCCTCTTCAAGGAAATGTCTCATCTAATTACGAATGCACAGTTCTGAGACTTTCAACTTTCTGTTTCCTGTTTTGTGATTGCTGCCAGGAATGGATACACTATACACCGTGCTATAAAAAAGCCTCCCAACTGCAAGAAGCTAACTTGAGCTGAAATTTACTCTCTTCTGGATTGTTCTCTTTAGTTAAACGTTTTAAGCTAACTAATCACATTTTATGTATTCTCTGAATGCCTGGCTTTTGATTAATAATAAAAACCAAAACACATAGAAATAAAGAACTCGCCTGGGTTGTTCTGTAAAAATGCCTCTGTGGCACCCAGCATGTGCCGCTGCCAGGGCGTTGCTGTAGGTGTGTGCATGTGTGTGCACGCGTGCTCCCGCACCACACATGCCCCTAGTTAGTTACTGGGGCCTTCAGCCAAGAGAAGCTGATGTGGCTGAGATTGTAGATTAGAGCCTGTTCCACTTTCTGTTGTGTTGATGTTTCACCTGCTGTACTTTGAGGCCAACAGTTGCCCTTATATACACTGTCCCCCATTTCCTATAAGAGCTGAAGCTGAGCTCTCCCATGGCTCGGTGAGAAATCGTGGCCTGTTGTAATGCTACGGGGTCATACCCCGACTGCTGCTGGGGGACAGCACGTCTGAGAACGGGGGATCTTGGGTGTGTCTCCTGGGAGCAGTGTGGCTGGCTGCATTTGGGCTGCGCTAACCACGCTTGCATTTGTGTTATAACAAACATCTCCCCTCAGCTTTCTCAGAGGGTCAGGAAGGCCCTGAATATTTAATCTCTCCAGTTTTGTAGTGGGGGAAAAAAACAGTTCCCATTTTAGTTTTGATGTTTCACCTCTTCTCAGAAAGCTGTTCATGTGACTAGCAGGTTACTGAACTGCTAGGCTTGTCTCTGAGGAGTTTTTTATGCTGGCCTGTCTCTTTATTTGGTCTTACCACTGCTAGTTTTAAGGAGCAGATGAAGGTACCAGTGGCAGATGCAGCGAGACTAAGCCACTTGGTATAGTACCTGGGACTGTGAGCTGGAGTTTAGGGACTGAACTGAAGCTTCTCATGCCATGGCCTTGCTTCTTTTGAAATTGAGGCATCTAAAATAAACCTATCCTGGGTGGGTTTGGCAGTTTACAATGAAATTGTATCTCCCAATAGGCAACCTGGAGGTGTGTGGATCCACTGTATCTTGTTTCCTGTTGCAGACAACAGTTCCAGCAGGAATTGTAATGTTAAATTAGGCTGTCAAGTTCTGAAGATGGCTTCTAAACCTCCCATTGCCCCTAGCTGAAATTCAGCTCTGGGAGGAGGTGATAAGGGATGGAGAAAGGTTCTGTACTGCATTCCCTCTCCTTCAAGGAAAAGCAATACACTGGGGGAGGGGATGGCCTGGATTACCGTAATTAGACGTAAGCAGCCTTCTAGCAAAGGATGTACTGTTCCACTGACATGATGTCTTACATGGTTTTTTTTTTCTGGTGTGTTTTTAAGAAAAGATGTATGCTGAAATGCCATTTGAAGATGCTCTTTCAACATGTGGTGGTGTGTTTGTAAAGTCTCCCTTTACAACCTGTGAAGGACTCATGAAATGAAAATGGAAAAGATCAGACGAAAAATTCACACCTAGTCACCTAGTGACTTGCAATGAAGCTTTTCTAAGTCTGTCCTGCCATTAATGTCATCTTTTCTCGGAGCAGGGAGCATCTTTTGGATATAATGAGCAAAATGTTCATAAGTTTTTTTCCAAATGTGTACTATAATTTCCAATATACAACTTGCTTTACATTTACTTGTGGGTGGAGATAATTTGTGCTGTAGTATTGGTGTTTTTCTGGCCTTGACTTCTGTTAACCGTAAAAGCTCGAGACGTTGGTCTCCGATTCCAAACGGGTCTTGTGCTGGTACCGCTCGCATGGCGTTTTGTCTTGGCAGGGCTGCTGTGGAGTGTGTTCCCCAAGTACCGACTGCTACGCAGACAGGATGCTGAACACTTCATGGCTCACGAACCTTTTCCCGGGCTGTGAACAACTGTGTTGCAATGTCAAGAATCCACTGTCTCCTTAGGAAAATGCTGTGTTGTAACTGTTGAAGTTCCTGCAAGTTTTATTGCTAGGTATAGATGACTTAGGACTCATTTGCATCTCTTATGGGGAGGAACCTCTGCTGTTAACTCCACAGTTGTCACCAGTTGAGAGCTTTGAATGCCATGTGTTGTCTGTAAAATGGAGGCTTAATGATGAGCCTTAAATCTCTGGGTTAAAAACAGCTTTTAACAGTCACTTGGATGATAAACCCCTCAGGCCAGGTCAGGCTTTCCTCTTCTGCACTGCAGATCATCTGGAACCAGGAAGGAGTTTTAGCACCTTCGGGTTCTTGTTAATGATTTGGGGTCTTAAATTGCTATGTTGCTGCCGGTTTTTTTTTTTTTTGTCTATTATATCTTAAAGAACGTCTACAAACGTTAAGGGAGGAAAAAAAAACCCCACCCAAGAACCCTTTCCGTACTAATTTAAACCAAATTCTGTGTGCCTGCTCCAGTCACCCCTGCCCCACCTCTATCTGCAGGCCCTGTACAGAAAGCCGGCTGGTGCCTGTGGGCCGAGCTCCCGGTGTGCTGCCGTTGAGCTTCTGCCCGTCTGTCCTCTGCGGTGACTAAGCCGAGGGAGGCTGTGGCTGTAGCAGCAGAGGGGCACAGCCGGTTAACCCCTGCCTGGCCCCGCTGCCTTGGGGGACCATCTGCTCCTGGGCTCCTACCGTGGCCCGGGAGCCAGGAGGGTCTCGGGGGCGGGTGCTGCCGGGAGCCAGCCCGGGTCCTGCCGCGGGGGGTGGTGGATCTGGAGCGCTGAACGCTCCACCGCTTTCACTGGGCTCTTGCCAACTGGCCCTGGGAACGCGGTTGTCCTTCCCTTTCTGTATAGGGAAAGGGGAAGGATGCTGTCCTTGGAGATTCTGTGATGCTCCTTAATCAGGCAGACAGGTCTGGACTTATTCTATCCCTGTGCTGTTTTTTGGTGGGTGTTTTTTTTTTTTTTCTCCTCTTTTTTTCTTGTTTTGTCACTAAACATCCCAAGCATTTTCAGCCTCTGGCTAAAAGATCAGAGAGTAAGAGCACCAACTCTCTCCATCGTGAACGAACTCCTCGACTTCTTATGCAAGTGTAATGTGATGTCTTTGGAGTGGAGTTAAAAAACCAAACAAATAAACAAAAACCACAAAACAACCAACCACAACAAAACAACCAAATACTCAAACCACAACCAAACGCACTTTTGGAAAATACTTGTCATTCAATGCCTGATGTGCGTTGAGGGAGCTACAGCAGAGCAGGGAACCCTCTGCTGGGGCGAGTAGCGGTGGCCAGAATGTGTGTGAAGATTTCCCTCTGTCTCCTCCCCTTCCCCTCTTTTGAGCGAGGCTGGGAGCCTGCACAACAGTTCAGGTGGTTATTTAGATAGGATACCTGCTGAGTGCGTAATAATCCCTCGGTGGTTGCAGTAGCACCGTGGCCCTGTTGTGCCTAATGCTGTGTAAATGTAATTAACCGCCAACCTCTGCCAGTGAGGTTTGCAGTCACATACTCTCCGTGGGAGCTCTTCTCACTTGCCTGGTTAAGAAAAAGTTACCGGTCACAAAATGAGGTTGGGGAAATATTTTTTCTGGTTTTTTTTGAAGGACATGTTGGTTATGTGGCAGGGGCAGCCCTGTAACCTTAGGGGTGTTTGTTGTGCCTGTTGAAAGGCCAAATTATATTGTGAGTATTCAAATCGCTTGAAGCTTGTTTCTAAATGGTATGAAGAGCCTGGCTGCATTTATTATATTATCGTTTAAGTTCCCACTTTGTGACCCATTGTTGCTAGAATTACGTACTGTGCAGGGTATGGATAGCATAGCAGGAATATATTTCTTCTTTCCCTTCTCCCATTTCCACTTTAGTCTTCAAGAAACAAGTTGGGAAAAGCTTTTTCACCGACTGGCTTGTTTCAGTGTTTTGTCACTCAGAAAAATCTTTGCCTTGGGAGACAGGCAAGCACCAATCACTTTTCTTAATAGACTTTCAAGATAAAATAAAGGGAACTCAAAAAGCTAGGAATGAATTTATTGTCAGTATCACAGTCTGTGTCGCTCTCTTGCAAGCTCTGGGTGCTGTCTGTGTGTCCTTGACTGTGCTTGCTGTAGCGCTTGCTTATGCTGTTTTCCCAAGGCACGAGATGCGTCCCAGGAAGTTCCGCTCAGTCCTCTGTTGACCATGTATTGTCCCCTCTTTATCCAAATGTTATCCCCTCTTCGTCAAATGATCTATAGAATGAGTTGTGTTTCTGTCCCTGGTTTGTTTAGTCTAGAAGTGAAATTTAATGCTGTTTGGTGCCTTTTTACAGATACTGTGTGACTTGAGTATGCTGGTGATGCTTGTTTTTATTTGCAGTATGTGTAGGCATTTTGTATATGTTCATATACAATAGGGAAAATCACATTTATAGATCAAATATTCAAAGGAAGTGTTTAATACAACACGATGTCAAGCTGAGTTGGTGCTTTAGCAGCTCCTGTGGTTTGTCACCATCCCTTTGTACGTACAACAATTTGCGTGTAGGTCACTTTAGGAAGACCTGTCTGTTTAAAGAGTTGTAAATTGGTGGCCTGTGCTGGCTTTCCTGACCTGTGCTTTGCAGTAAACTAGGGCTGGTGCCACTGGGGAACCTTTTTTCAGCTTGTCTTGACCCTTTTGGAAGCATAGCTGCTGTTTGTACTTGTTGAGAGCTCATAAACTGTTTTGTTGCTTTAAGCAATGATGATTCCCTATAAAATGAAGTCATATGTGAAATATTAAATGCTAAGGCTGGAGGCTTCAGGCACACTTCTAATTGCCATGTAAACTTAGATGCCTGATTGTAAAGGGTCTTATCACTGCTGTTCAGCTACTTATTTCTTGGAAGGAACATGCTCTTCTTGGTAAGGGATGATTTGGTTTTCTTACCCCTGAAGTCAGGAGCAGGCTCTTAATTAAAACAGAATTATAGCCTTAAGCATTTCTTAGAAACCAGGGGAACATACTTGGCTGAGTCTTAGCAGATCTCAATTTTTACAGGAGCTTCTCCCTTCAGGAGAGTTACCAGCAGTCCAACTGTAGCTTTCTTGATGTTCATGGGTGTTACTCTGAATTTGGAGGAGGGTGGACTGTTTGAATCGTGATTTTTGTGACAGTTAATTATAGTTTATCGCCCTCTTATAATTTAATTGAAAGTAGGTCTTGTTTGGATGTCAACTTGGACATTAAAGCAGGGCATATTCCAAAAATAGCTTCTGAAAAGAGGACTTAAATCTCCAGTTATGTACAGTGTAAGGCCTGACTTGACATACAATGTTGCTAATCCTTTGTAATCTGTTGGCAGGTAGAATCCTTCCTGGTTGTCTCTGTGATAGTTAAGTTTATTTTATGGAATTAACCTTTTCAGTACAGAAATAAAGACAAGCACATACCCTTTTGCCTTGATAACATGTTGTTTATTAAAAAAAAAAAAAGTAAATTATTTGCAACAGCCTTCAAAAGCATATAGCACTTCTCATCTACATTTCTTTTCTTAGTAGGGCAAGTGTGTGTATACCTCTATGTGCAGATGGGTGTCACCTCTGTTGTCATGAGAGGTTTCCCTCTCTCCAGATGGCACAGTTTACACCTTGGAAAAAAAGAATTTGTGTCCGGATAATGTTGATAATGTTGTGGATAAAGCACATCAATTGTGTGTCCCTGTGTCCTTGAAATAAAGCTTAGGGCCTTGAGAAACAAAAGAGCTCGAGAGTGGGAGGAGGCCAGTAATTAATGTTCTGCCTTTAGATAAATACTGCCAGAGCTGTTTGGCCTCAGTTTAGCCTGGGTTGTTATGATCTCTTCTCGTTATTGCTAATAAATCTGATTGAAGAAAAGTGTCTTCCTCTTTCATGCGTCCCCATGGAACATGGGATGGCAGCAGGCCTCAACCAGAGCCTGATGTTGCCACTTTGCGTTGTGACAGTAGAGGTTTGGATGTCTGCAGATCCCATTCTTTCATGGAGGTCAAGTCTTCAGCCCCACAGAGCCTCCTGCAGGGATGGTGTCCTGCTGAGCCCTGCCTGTGGAAGCCATCTGTCCCCAGAGCTGCTGGAGTGTTGTTCCCTTGAGTGGTGTGGCAATGCTTCTTAATAAAATTCCTCTGGTTTTCTTGGAAAAAAAACCCCACACCAGGACTCTGAAAATTTCCCAATGGGGAAGTTTCATCACTCTCTTTAAGTAGACTCGGTGACAAAGTGATGTGTTTGAGTGGGATGGTGGGAGCAAATGTCAGCGCATCTGTGAACGTGCTCATCGAGAAACTGCAGACAGGTGCAGGGTGGCAAGAGAGTGCGGAGAGCTGTGGAGGTGAAGAGGGGACTGACTGGAAGTTGCAGAAGATGTAGAGGAAGGGACGGATGGTGGCACAGCATAGCAAGATGCTTGCGCATGGGGCTGTGCCTTCGGTTACAACGGACTGGAGTGGGACAGGCAGCCTGGAAGGGTGCTAGTTGAACTTGCTTTTCCAGCTCTGCTAGAAGGAAGTGAAGCAATGTCACCGTCTCCTTCGGAACCAGATTGGGATGAGGAAACCAGCGCTGATCGGTGACGCTTTGCCCTCTGCTCCATCCTGAAACGGCTCTGCTTCTTTTCCTCCAGCCTTAGAAATTCTCACCACCGTTTATTTTTTCACTGTCACCCTCCCCCTCGCTCCCATGCCATGCTCTTCCACTTTAGGACTCACTTACAGACCCAGAGTAGCAGCAGCAGCCACCACCGCGGGGAAATCGCAAGATGGTGGCAGAGGGATGGCTGTAAAATGGCGGCTGGGAGCCTGGCTGCACGCCCTGCCCTGCCCGCGCCTGAGGGATGTCAGGAGCCGGATCCCGCGGCGCTCGGCTGCTGCCCTCTGCCCGCTCCCGGGGAGACAGCAGCCGGGAGCTGAGCTGCTGGGGTCAGCCCCCCTCAGCATCCACACACATCTGAAGATCGATTTATTTTTATTTTTAATCTGAGAGTGGGAACTACAGTGTAGCTTTGCATGTGGATAATCCTGTGAATAGCAGCTGACTCCAGTCCTGCCTCTATAGCCTGCCTTAGTTTCTGTAGAATTGTTTGTAATGGTAGAAATACTTTTGCTGCCTTTTTTGTTTGTTTGCTTTTGTTTGTATAATTTCTTTCCTGAATTGCGAAATTTGAGCAGAGCCCTTGATGCATCCTGTCATATTTGTAGTTTTGTACAAAAGTTGAAAAATAATAATAAAAAAATATGATTTCCCTCTGCTAAATTTTCCTGTCTCTTCCTTCATGATGTTCTATCTGCACCATGCCCTTCAATATTACAAAAGCTTTTAGCAGCAGCTCAGGAGCTGCCTTGGTTTGTGACAGATTTGTAATGCTGCCTAACTATAGTGTGTATGTTACAAGTTGTAATGAGTTTTCAGTTTTTTTCTAATCGGATATTAAATGCAAAATAGATGTTGGAGTAATTGGGTAAAGGTATTTGGGTGGTTTTGGTCACCGAAAATAGTTTGGTCTCTCCTTGTGTTTTGTTCAGGAGCCTGCATTTAAGTGAATGTTCTGTATATGACCTCATTTTAATGCAAAAGGAGGAAAAAAGCCCAAAACAAACATCTCTTTGATGTTCTGCTTCTCATTATTGGCTACTTGAGAAATGCAGTCTGCCCAGCACTGCTGTAATCCTTTAAAAAAGAACTGCCCCAGCCAGGTGCCTTTATAAGCTTCTTTCTGCTGCTCTGTTGCTGAATTTATTCTTTTTGCAAGAAACATAATTGCTGTGATGTATAGCATTAGATATACAGTATTTGGTGCTGGCCTCTTTCAGAAACTGGGTGATTTTTTGAACCAGTGGCCAGACTGGGGTGTAGTGGAGAGCTGTGCTGTAGCAGCTGCTTGTTTTAAATATAATGGGATGGTCTCTGGATGCCACAGCTCCCAATACACTTTACTCTTGCTTGCTCTGAGTGAGCCAGATCCTCCCAGTAGGACCTGTGCTGCTGGTATTGCTAATGCTTCTCTTCATGGTACCACCACTCTTTTTGCTCTGATTGATGGGCAGGAGATACTGGACGCTGATTTTTGAGGCCAGGCACTCACCAGTGTGCCTGTCCCAGAAAGGAATTGCTTCTGCTTGAATGTACCAGTTTAGGGTGTCTGTCTGGACTGCATGGCTCACACTTGTGTTTAGGCTATTCCAAGCCTGTTGTACCTTGGACTTGGCTCAGGTTTGCTCCCTGCATGTTTCAAAGCTGTGACAGTACACTTAAAATGTAATCTCTTCTTTCTCTACCATCAGTCACTCGGCATCTGAAGAAGCCTCTGGCTCTGACTCTGCAAGCCAGTCTGAAAGTGAGCAGGGCAGCGAGTCAAACAGCAGCTCGGAGTCCTCTGAAAGTCAGTCTGAATCTGAAAGTGAATCAACATGTTCGAAATCACAGCAGACCCCTCCTGAAACCAAAGAAAAACCGGCCTCTAAGAAGGAAAGGATAGCAGATGTTAAAAAGGTATTGCCCCTGCTGCTCTACATAGTCATGTTATTCCTGTACCCACCACAGAAGGGCTGACAGCAGGATCTTAATGAAGCTGTCTTCAACTTCCCTGCCACTTCTCACGTGGACAAAAAAGCGTCTGACCTCTGGTGTCCCCAAGTCACTCATCAGCTGTTTGGTCTGTCTGATGGTGCCCTGTTGTTGTCATTTTTGTGACATGGAGTCTGTGTGTTTGATGGAACAATCCTTTGGGCACTGGATGGATGGTGATGGGGCTGACTGGTGCATACAAGGGGCAGGTGCCTGTCATCAATACATGACCCTGTCATTTCACCCTCTCCCTCTCTTTTCCACCCCTCTCTTCCGTCTCTCTTTTCTCTCAAAAGTAGTAAAGCTTCCCCATGGGATATGTAGTCAGGAGAATGCTTCTCTAGGATTTGGGCTGCTTTGGTCTATTTCTGTTGTTGTCTTCCTCTTTGGAAAAAAAAAAAAAAGTAAAGAAAAAAAAAAGGTAGGAAAAAACCTGTTTAACTTCTATTATTTACCATCTACAGAGCAGTGGTTCCTTGCTACCCCCTAGCAATAGCTCCCTCAGATAGCCAGGTTTTCCCTCCAGCTGTTGCTGCCCAGGAGGAAAAGGGATTTCAGGTGTCTAGTGCACGTGGTGTCCCTCTGGTTGGTGAGCACTTCCCTGGCGCAGAAGCTGTGCTTCAGGTACCTGCTTTACCTGAGCAGTGGAGATGTCCGAGTTACACAGTGTAGCGTGAAGTGAGAAAGAGAAGCCCAGATCCTCATTTGGAGATGGGAACTTGGTGAACCTGGGGGGAGGAAAACCAGGTTAGGTCAGTTATTTTTTTTTGGTTTTGTTTGTGGTAACTATCCCGTTCTTAGCTGTGGTTTCCACAGCTTGCTCGTCAGAGTGAGTTTTATGGAGAAAGTTCCTTCGTGTGTAAAGAGTGAGAAGGAAAAGCAGTGCTTTCAGCTTGTGCTCCCCACCTGCCTGCAAGGGAGAAGTGAAGGATTCTGTTACCAGTTTCTCCCCCTCACAAATCTCTAGGCTGCTGGCTCAGGCCGTGGCTAAATCTCCTGTGCTCAGTCTGGCAAGGAAAGATGCGTTTATAAGGCAGCTGTGGTAACACAATATACAAAGTTCTGTTTTATTGTTGATAAGTGGGGACTGAAGGAAGTTTTCTTTTCCTCTTTAGGCGTCTGAGAGCATGTCCTTAACAATCAACATTAAAATTATCCTATGAGGGCGATAATTAGCATGGATGAAATGTGAAAAGGTCAGGGCACCCTCTAATAAGAAAGCCTCTCCCTTCCTTAATTTCTCTGTTAATGGACATTTTCCTTATCTAGGTCTAACCTTGGCATGTTGACACCTGTTCCCCTTGAATAACCAGTGCAATTAATTACTATATCATTGTTTATTTTGTATTTCTGTCTAGATACACCCACAGTGAGGTTAATTTGTGTTAGGTGCAATTGGGATTTGTCATGGGAGTTGATCCTTCACCCAAAAACTGTCCCATGTAAAAGATGAAAATACAAGTTCTTCAGATGATTCAGGGAGTATTTTGAATTTGTTTTGGTTTTTTTTTGTGTTTGAATATATCCCTCTGTACTCGCATGCCCAATAGATAGACACCTTTGCAATCTGTTGCAGTGTTATCCCATTGCTCCTTTAACCATAGGAGAAGAATTGTTGGGCTGCAGCCTTGTGTTCATCACGCTCTCAATCCCCTGTTGCTGATGCATCTGGCAGTGCATTTTGATTTCCTTTTCCTGCCAGTGGCTTGTGGAGGCATTTGAGAACTGGAGGGAGAGAGAAGCAGGAGGGGAGTGAATAGGTTTATAAAACGTTAAGAGGATAAGCTCTGCTGAGGGAGGGATTGTTGGTGTAGATGTTTGAGAAGCATGTAGGTGGTTTGTATCTGCCCTGTAAAACTTCCGGTGTCTTGTGTCAGCAACACAGCTCTGTATTCATATTCCTTAGGGCATCAGTTCTTGTCTCCCCCTTCTCCTCCTGTCCATCCAGCAAGAACTAATGCATGCTGTTACACACAGTGGGTTAAACTGTTTAGGGCCTGGTTACCACAAAGAGAGCACAACCATTCCCAGCAGTGGGCTCTGCATGTCCATGTGTCCCATGCTGCCAAGCAGGATTTGCATCAGTGCATTCAGGAGAACCACCCCTGCCTTGCCTTGCCTTGCCTTGCCAAAGGACAGGGTGCTCTGGTCCATTTGCTACCTGCGCTGGGCCATAGAATTCACTTCTGAAGTTGCTACTGGTGTTGTCATCAGGCTCGTCAGGCAGGTGGTGGGGTTTTCCCTATGGAAAGGAGTTGTGGTGGAAGCTGCTAGCGACAGTGAATTGTCCTTTTGAAGTTGGTAGATCACTTCATTCTTCATGTAAGATATTGCCTCCTTAGCTTCAGCATTGCAGAGGGCTGGCTATCTCAATGCTCTGGCCTTCAGCCTGTATAAGCTGGAGAGTAATTTGTACGCTGGTGGAAAGATGGACCACTGTAAAGATAATGATGAGATAAATCATGCTGCTTCAGAGTGTTACCAAACACCCCATAATAATAATCATCCTTTTCAGCCAGTTTTTTAAAGTGTCCATCTACTGGTTGCTAATTTCCTAATAGTTTTATGTTGATTAAAAAAAAAAAAACAAACCAAAACCATTCACCATTAAACTTATAACATGTCAGAAATATTGGGGTGAAGCAGGCCTTCTGATGGTCTGTTTATTTTGCAGATGTGGGAAGAATATCCTGATGTTTATGGGGTTAGGAGGTCAAACCGAAGCAGACAAGAACCATCGCGATTTAATATAAAAGATGAGGTAAGGAAAAAGAACAAGGCTGAGGGATTACTGAACATAGAAAATCCAACCAAAACCAAAGGGTAAAGGCAGGTCTCAACTGCGTTGCCTTGTAAACACCGAGTCCTAGCTTGATGCCTGGATGTTGGAGCTCACAGTTAAGGTCCCATCTTGCAGTTGGATCTGCTTGGTCTGAGACCTCTGGAGTCAGTGGGACGCTGCCCGGGCTGAGATCTGCATGCACTGATCTGATTACTGGAATGGGGTGTAATGCAACTCCTGCTCTGCTGTAGAAGCGTCCCGGAGAGAATGAGTCTGTGTTAAACAAAACATGGTATGACACAAACCCAACTAAGAATAAAGGAAACTTCCCAGAAGCACCTCGTAACAACAAAACAGTCATTGTTGCCCATCCCAGAATGGATTGTGCTGATAAATGCATTTGTCTGTGTTCAGCTTTATGAACCATCATTTTTCTTTGGTTGAATATCGAGGAGTCTTCTATGTGTCAGTTGGAGGTGACAGTGGTCAGAGCCTGGCAGACATACCTTCTAATTGTTCCTTTTTCAGAACATTGTTTTTCTTCTGAAGATAGAGAAATTAGCTACCACCTTCATTTGCATCTAACAGACTTTCTGCGTTTTCATCTGCAGGTCTTCAGGGAGGTTGAGGACAGAGCAGAGGGGACAGAAAAACAGGGAGAGGCTTAGACCAAAAGCTTAGGGCTTAAAGCTGGGTACAAAACCATGTGGTTTGGAGTCTGAAGATAAGTGGCCAGATTTTCAGCAGAGCAGGAGGCCAGCGGCGCTATCTGATGTTCAGGCTCTTTGTGCTTTGCCACCAAAATGAGCGTTTGGATGCTCAAGGGATCCGAGTTGCGTGGCAAACAAGTCTCCATCTCTTTGCTCTGGTGCGTTATCCTTGAGCCTTGCAGCACCCCCAGTGCCACCATCTGTCCCACCAGGCTCCTGTGCTGGATGTCCCGCATAGCAGCAGGTTAGGAAGGGGCTTGGGGTACATCATTGACTTAGCTTTTGTTTTCCTTTTCAAGTTCGGCAAAGCCCAGGCTCTCTGGCCGCCTCTCTGTGCGATGCCCCGGCATGCACTGTGCTGGCGATGTCACACCCACCACAGAGCTCCACTGCAGACCCGAGTGCCCTCTTAGGGGCTCAGGTAAGTCCCATCTTTTTTTGTTTTACAATATTACGTGGTTTTGCAAATGTTGTTTTCTTTTTTGATATCTTTATTTTCTACTACTTAAGGTACGCTAAAGTTTAAAAAAAAATATATATCCGAGATGTAAAAACTTTGCTATACCACAAAATATTGTAAAAAACAAAAAAACCCCCAACCCTCCAAATGACCCCACTGCCACCTTTGTGAACCAGAAAGCCAAAATTAACAAAATTGGACCAAACCCTTCCCTTCTCTCTCTTCCCAAAGCAACAATGACTGGTCCCTGTAGGGCAACTCCCATCTGCAGCAGAGTCTGATGGAGGGTGTGACATGTCAGGAGCACAGTGCTGGGGCCTCGCAAAGAGCAGGAGGAGATGGAAAGTCTTGCTTTTGGAAGACCTGAACGCCAAGCGGGAGGAAATAGCGTAGCTCGAGCCTGCGTGGTGCTGAGCACTTCTTGCTGCTGCTGGAGCTCATAGAAACTCAAGGCGCTTGACACCTCTTAAGATTGCTTTTTACCTTTACAGGGTTAAGGCTGTCGCCAGCGACCTGCTCTTGTTGCTTGGGACTTCCAGCACAGTGTCTGGGAGCTTTTACTTGCTTCCTTCCCTAACTCTTCTCTGTGGTATTAGCAACTGGTGTCACCCCAGCAGCGCGGCGGGCTCAGAGCGCGGGACGAGAATCGGCCATCGCACCTCCCCGCGTGCTGCCTGTGACTGACCCCGGCCAGGGGAGGTGGCGCGTAGGTGGAAGTGGTTGAGTTTTTGGGGCACCACTCAATCATTACTCTGTCCTCTGGGATCAGCACTTTGGGCAGGGTTATTTCTGTGGTAGCGACGATTGCCTTCATGGAACTGCCCAGAGACCACCGAGCACGTTGTGTGTGTCTCTGAGCTGCAGCTGGAGAGGGTGGTAACTGGTGATCAATATTGAGGCGTGGGCTGGAAGATCAGGAAGCGAAAGTGCAGCTTTGCATAGGGGTGCGGAGCTGCTCGGAGGACTAGAGCTGTCTTCAGGAATAAGAGCACGTGTGAGTTTTTTAGTAAAAACAATACTTGCCCATGCATTTTCTTTGCAGTTAATAAAACAGCTTCATGTTTCAGGCAGGGGAAGTGAGACATGCAAAGCCAGGTGCTTTTCAGAGTATTCTGGGGCAGTCGAGAAATAAATGAGCCCAAAACGGACACGGTCTTTGTGCTATATAAAGGATGGTTTCATACTGGAGTTAGTAATAAGTGCCGTGGTGAATCTTCTCTGTGAGAGAGATGCTGCAAGTCATTCACCAGAGGTGTTCCCAAAATACAATCGGTTTTATTATTGAAAAAAAACCCTTCTGCTCATTTACATTTCGTTTAATGCTTTGCCTTGTACCTTTGCTGAAAGGTCAAATGCTACCAGTATTGCTGAGAGAGAAGTTCAGCAGACATAAGAAAACTAACCTGGTGAGCTGAGGTTCTCCAGCTTTTCTGGACCACTGGAGCTTGGCCTCTGTTAAGCCTGAAATTAGCAAATCCTCACTTTGACCTTACTCTGAAATATTTCTTGCCTCTAAGTAAATCTTTATCTCTCCTAGTAGGCAGCATGAGCTCAAGAGGCTCACTTGGACCATACCAAGGGCCTTGAGTCTCCATTTCTCCTGCCCTGGGCTAGCGCTGAGGAAACTCATGGACAGTCTGTAGGACCAGAACTTTAAAGCTGCTGCTGCATTGCTTTGCTCGGTGCTACGTAGGCAGCATCGTTACGTTTTGCTCCGTGGCAAAATACAGGATTGTTAATCTAGTAAAAGTGTGCCCACTCTATGTGCTGGGAGAGAGAATGAATAAATGAGATGGGAGGAGACAGCAGAGCATGGAGGGGGAAGGCTGATGTCTTCAGCTGGAGGTGGGGATAGCGAGTTGCAAGAGGCCAGTTCCTAGGCCAGTTGGAAATTGTGGGCCAGGAATAAGCTGGGCATGTTTGTAGTGTTTGGTAGGGAAAAGGGGGTCCAGGAAAGGCAAGTCATCTTTCCTCTTGGCCACAGCAGCAGCACCCTGGAGGGACGGCCTGAGCCCAGCAGAGCTTTGCCAGAGCTGGTGGCGTGCACCTGGCATTTCTCGCTGGGATGGCAAAAGCCCCAGTGGGCACTGGAAAGAGATTTTGTCAACTTAGCTTGTGTCATTCAGGGAAGTGATGTTATTAAAATTCACGTTGCACGTGATTTTCCAACTGCTGTGCATTCTGATGGCAGTGGGTGGCAGACTGGAGTGCAGCTGGGACCTCAGGTGCATGCCCTGGACCTGGTGTGCTCCCAGCCCTCTGGTTATCATCTGCACTTCCTGAACTGAGAAAATTACCACCAGCCAAAGCCTGTGGGCTGATGTTGATAAGGGGGTGTTACAAGCACCAGCTCTGGTTGTTCTGCAGAGGTGAAAATCTTACTCTTGGGCTGATTGGAGCAAGTCAGCGTAGAGTTCTGCAGCTGGGTCCTGCAGTGTGGATTTAAGCAGAATTAAGAGGTCTCTAAAATGTGCTTATGATTAAAAAAAAAAAAAAAGTATCTTTATGAAATGGTAGAAAGCAGCTTTCAGCCAGGGGCTGCAGCCTGACACCCCAGGGTTACTGGAAGGAGTTGGTGAGGAGGAGACTCGAGTGGGTGGCAGGTGAGGGAGGAGGGACAAGAGGCTGAGTCACGGGTGGCTGCTGCAGGCACTGCACTTCCCGGCACTCAGGGAGGATGTGGGAGCACAAGGCAGGCAGATGACTCAGGCTGGGGACTGGCTGTGTCACAGAGATAGAGCTGGGCTTGACACACATCCAAAAAAGACAATGGTCTCTTTGGAAAATGTAACTGAAGGAGACTGGGTTGCAGTCACAAGTTACATTTTTTTTGAGGCAGGAAGAGATGAGAAAAAGAGGAATCATTAAGAAATGAGCATTGGCTTTGTAGAGACATCAACAGAGCAGGGGGATAGTGAAGGCATTAGGAATGGGCACTAGAAACTTGGCAAATGGGTTTTTGGCAAAGAAGTGGAGTTAATTTCAAAGCAGCAAAGGTTGCGTTTGGTTTGGTTTTCTCTAGATCTAAATTTCGAGATCTAAATCTGATCTCTGATGCAGAGCAGAAGAAAAATCCACCTCTTTTTGCTCGTGGTTTGCCAAAAGACAGCAAAAGGTAAATGTGCGTTGAGGGACAGGTCAAAAATGTGCCCTAATTATTAGAATGGCAAAGCAGCAGGCTTCAGAGAGCAGATAAGAGATTAAAAGAGAAGGAGAAAATTGCGAACTTCTAAACTTTGCTTGTTGAAACTGAAATCTGTGGAATGCTTGACTTATGTTGCAAGGGTGGGCCAGGCTCACTGTGGTGTTTGCAAGTCACTTCCTGGATGCTTGGTAAATGAGACAGAGATTTCATGCAGGGCCATGAGACAGGTGGATGAACACGCATTCCTAGTGAGATATGGTGCAAAGGGTGTTTCTGTGTTCATGTAACCCTGACACCAAACCACAGTGAAATTCAGCAAAGCTTCTGGTCTAATGTAGCTCCCAAGATTCCGGTATGTTCTCATGGAAATACTGACACAAGCGAGAGGGAGATTCCTGTTGGTGGAAGCTGGAAAATGGAAATAAAGGTTGCAGAAAGAGAGCAGAGGGGTGGACTGTGGCCTGTCAGAGCCTCCACTTTTTCATGTTGCAGCTCACACCATTTCACAAGAGTTACTGTGTGAACAGCTCTTGCTTGTAAGCTTGGCTAGCTGTTTCCAGGAGCGTGGCGGGTGTATCAGGAGATGCAAACTGAGGTACCTGTGGTGATGGACAGACATCGCCTAGAGCTAAAGCTGAATACTGCAGCAGAAAGCAGTAGGAAGCAGAAGATATCCAGTAGGTGTGTAGAACACAGAGGCTACTTTTATCATTTTAATGCTCCTTTAGAAATCTCGTGTTGGTATTTTCAGTTTTCTCCCTGCCAGTTTGTCTTTTCTGGGGCGTGTAAGGCAAAGTCATCTGTTGTTAGAGGAGTGTTAATTTGGCGTTAAACTGTTTTTATGTTTTTTTACAGTGGGATTTTGTACAACCAGCCTAAACAGATTTTTATTTTATTATTATTTTTATATTTTTATTTGTGTGTGTGTTTTGGGTTTTTTTGTTTGTTTGTTTTTTAGTGATCTTGGTCTGTGGGAGTTAATGACACCCACATTTAAAATAGCACAGCAGGTAGTTAGAATATCTCTGGATATATTTAGCGAGAGAGACTCGGTGGAGACCTGAGGACCAGGAGGAGGGAAAGCAGCAGGGCATGGCTCTGACCCAGTCAGGTCCTCAGGAAAGCAGACACTCTTGTGATGAGAATACTATCTTTTTAAAAGAATTTCCTTCCTTATAGGAAGTTTCTCTGGTGAAGGCAGAGATCATAATGCATTTGTGTGTCTGCGAAAGTTCCTGCAATCACAGAAACCGAGCCTGAAAGCCCCCAGATATTGCAGGATTCCTGCTGAAGTGGCAAGCAGGGGAGCTCGCATCAGTATGTTCAGCTGCTGCACTTTCAGTGAAAAGCCTTGTAAAACAGCTGGGCCTTAGCACTGCAGCAGGCCCTGAAAGTGCAGCCCAGAAAGCACCAAGTCACGCTGCTGCCTGGTTCTGGAGCACCAGGCAGGAGCGGCATTCACTTTGCACTGCAGGCAGAGATGGCAGCAGCTGAGCCACCCAGTTTCAGTCTCTGGGATGTGTTTTGCCTCCAGTGCCAGGCTGTGCGAGGTTTGGCAGGGTAAAGTCACCCATGGTTTTGTAACCCATGGGCTGTTGCGCACGCTGCAGGTCTGTCTGGCTGCTGCCACTGCTGAGATGGAATCTGTCAGGTCTTGGAGGTTGGTGCTGAGGGGTAGGTGGGTCACAGTCTTGTGCATCCTGAGCTCGGGGACTCCAGGACAAATGCTGTAGTAGAGCTCTCAGGCCTTTCTGAAGAGAGCTGCCACCTTCACGCTGAGACCACAGCAGCATTAACCCCGTGGCCGAGGTGGCACAGAGGGAGCAGTGCCGGGGAGCTGGCTGCTCTTTGCAGCCCCATCACACCAGAGCACCCTTCCAGTGCTGCAGAGAAAGAGCAGGCGGGCTGTGTCCGAGCTCAGACCGTGTGCATGTGTTTCAGTTGCATCCTTGAGGAGACGGTCCAGAGTGAAGCCTACAACCTGATTTTCTTTCTTTTCAATTAAAGGCAAGTAGTGAATCTGAAAATGACAGCCCAAAAAGAAGAGGCCAGAAGCCAATGAAAAGAACGTAAGTTTCTAGGGAAAAAGGGTTTTGAATGGTGGCATTTTGTTTTATTTTTCAGAATAGTCTATTGGATTGTTTGGTAGGTGTTGTCAACATGGAGAGCTTGTAAAATAAATATTTTGTATTTCTAGTAATCCTACTTTGGGTGACTGAAATTGAAGTATGGCTGTGGATCTCCAGAGGGGTGGAATTTCCCAGCTTTTATTTATATTTTCCCCACTTTGCCTGTGACGGAATCTGAGCTTCAGGTTCATTTTCTGTTGGTAGTATTTCACTTCTCCATCAACTTAGTCTCCTTCAGAATTACTTAAAATAGTTCAATCCCTTCTCCTCCCACTTTTTTGATTAACAGAGAATAAAGCACAAAATTCTTACCTCCTTTTATAACCCCTCTGCTAAAAGAGAAGAGTTTCCCTAAAGGATATATTGGACATCTGATCACCACAAGTTCACTTACACTCATGTCTTAACTGCCTTTTTGAATCTAACCAAGTACCTTCTAGTTTTTTTCAAACACTAAAGTGAACTGAAGGGAACTCGAAGCTGCCTGCTGGAGAAAACTGAAACACAGCCACATGATCCTGCTTCCTTCCTCCTGTTTTTTGTCGTTTCATTTTTCATGTAGTTGTACACACCAGGGCAGGAGGGAAGGTAATAAAGCACAGGAAGGACTGTGGTAGTATGGACCTCTTCTGGGCAGGACGGGTAATCCCTGTGGATTCTCCACATCCTCTTGGGAGAGGGGAGGGGCTCCTTCAAAGGGCATTTTGGAGCTGCAGTTTTGCCCTGAATTGCCCACAGAGAAGGTGCTTCCTTCTGCTAATGGTACGGTACGATTTGGCTTCGTGCTTGGAAACTCTTAATTGCCTGGATTTAGATGGCAGGAGACTTCTTGCTCCATTTTCTGGGCTACAAGGAGATTGTGTAACTGTGTATATTGTGGCCTGCACTCTGTAAGTGAAAGTGAGCACTTCTCAAGATTTTTCCAGCTCCTTTCATGCAGAAGTGGAAAAGAAAAATAAATAAATCAAAGCACTTTCCCAGCCAGTTGTAAGAAGTACAGCTCTGCCACAAGCACCGTTGTAGTGTGTGTTCAGAACCACTCTCACTTGAGATAGGCTGCTGCTATGTGAACTAAAACCAAGGTGACTGAGACCTCTTCCTAAAATCAGAGAATCACACCAGAAAACTCCCCTGCGTTGCTTGCCCTGAACAGCCAAGAATGCAGTTTTTCAACTTTTTCTTGTAATAACAGCCTGCCAGTATGAGTCTAGATGGCTTGGATGTCTGCTTAGCCAGGTGGTGGTGTTGAACTATGATTGCCCTTCATGACCTACATTTCTGACTGTAGAAATAAATGGAAAAGAGAGGTCTCTGGTGAAGAAGAGGATGAAGATGGAGGGGAGCAAGGCACCAGTGGAGAGAGTGAGGCTGAACCGAAGAAAATTAAAGCGAGAAGACCTGCCCAGAGAAGGTAAGAAGTAGTTGGTTGAGTCTCTCCTTTTCTGCATATGTCTGTTCTGCCTGTGCTGGGTGGAGGGGTAATCTCTCTTTGTCACTAAAGAATGTGTTTTGTTTTGATTTTGGTTTCTTCTGAGATTAATATTAGTCTTGTTTACAACCTAGTAAACCTGAGGCCCAGTTTCTCTTTTGTCTACCCATTTCATGCTCCAATGAGTGATGCAGTGGTTTCCATGGTAGTTAAAGCAGATTAAATCCCTAGGAGTCTAATATTTGAGAGTCATCCTTTCTTGAAGACTTAATAAAATGAATGCTTATGTAAAACATACTGTACTATGGCTTTATTAATTCTTATTTTAGAACAGTGGCCAAAACCAGTGTTAAAAAGCCTCACAAACGCCAGTGTGGCAAGAAGAGAAAGAGACCAGACTCATCTGAAGATGACGATGATGATGAAGATGATGAGACCCCCAAGAGACAAACTCGACGAAGAGCAGCCAAGAATGTCAGGTATGAAGAAGTGTGGTGTTGCTGGATGATGAGACCTGGCTGGCTGGGGAAGAGGGGGCACCCCAAATTCCCTGTCCTAGTCACCGAGTCCCTGTGTGATCCTGCAGAGAGACTCTTCTCTGCCCTGCAGGTTGAGGGGTAGTTCTTTTGACAGGTTCATGCTCTGAACATCTAACTTCTCTCTGCTGTGTTTTGCCATCTGTAATGGAGGGAATATTTACCAGGTTCTCTTAGAGAAATGTGGGGAGGTTGGCATAATGTTTCTAAAGCGCTCTCAGATGAGATTAAGAGCTACAAGTTATAGATTAAAAGGAGCAAAATGGGCTGTGCAGATTGGCCCAGTTGTCCGAGAGTGGCTGATGGGTAATGCCTTGGGACAGAGCGTTGAGTCATGGTGGAGGTAACACATTATCTATTCCCTAATAAATATACTTTCTCATCTTTTGGCAGTCCTAGTAAGGGACTTGTAAAGAGCCACTCTTTTTTTTTTTTTTTTTTTTTTTTTTTTTGTGGATAAGTGCTCATCAGAGATGAAAAGTGTAGTTCCCAGAATGTTTTAGGCACCCATGCAGCCTTTTGATGCTCTGCAACCTCCATTGCTGGGTACAAAAAATTGTATTTTACTGGATAGAGGAGACTTCCTCTATTGATGGTCTTGCTTATGCTGCAGTGATTGTTCCACCTCCTCGTGAAGCTTCTGGTATTTGGCATGGACAGAAAAAAGTCTGTGGACAAGATAGAGTATTAATCTGACAAAGTGTAGCTGTCTGAGCGTCTCAAGGCAAAACACTGAATGGTGAACTTAAGAAATGCATGTGCTGAACATGCACTGAGCACCAGGAGAAATGCTGGAGGAGGCTTGCTCCAGTCCATGCCTTTTTTTGTGTTTCTGGACCGGGAAAAGTCAAGGGCTTTTTTATCAGTTTGGTTTTGATCTTGTTCAGTTACAAAGAAGATGATGATTTCGAGACGGATTCTGATGACCTGATAGAGATGACTGGGGAAGGAGCTGATGAACAACAAGACAACAGCGAAACTATTGAGAAAGTGTTGGACATCAGGATTGGAAAAAAAGGAGGTGCGCAGTTCAGGGAAAACCCTTTATTTCTGATGTCAATCACATGCACTCACAGTGTCTCTTGAGCTGGTGCATTGCTTTTACAATTTCAAAGTGGGGCCAAGGGTTGTTTCAGTGTTCTTCACCCTTTTCTCTATGCCTTTTATTCATGTCTTCCAGCAGCTTTTGTAAAATCTAGTATTGAAAAAGCTAAAATGTCAAGTTTATGTGCTTGGCAGCTTTCTTTTAGCTTGCACGCGCTTTAAAGACGCAGTCATTGTTCTGAAATTCTTGCTTTTCTCATCTTTGAAATATAAAATAGATCTTCCAGTAGAGTCAGTTTTTGTAGCTCCATTGTCAAAGTCATAATGAAAATAAAGCTGATGTTTTGTTCTCCGAGCCGTACAAAAGAGGTTTGATAAAACTCAATGATTGTGAACCTTTTCAAGAGACCTTTGAATTATACTTAAAGAAAAAGCATTTATGATAGAGAGATTTAAAAAGATTCTGTTGTATGGAAAACTTTTGTGTGCCTGTCTTACTGGGTAGCAGAATCTGTAGGATATTCTTTGTGCTGTCACAAAAGATGTATTAGAAAAATACCTTTCTGCTCTAATGCAGCTGATGTCCAGTGCTTGATAAAAAAAGGCACTGACTGCAGTCTGATTTCTTTTGTAGCCACTGGTGCTTCCACCACAGTGTATGCAACTGAAGCCAATGGCAACCCAAGTGCTGACTTTGATCCTGAAAAGGATGAGGGAGAAGTTCAGTACCTGATCAAATGGAAAGGCTGGTCGTACATCCATAGCACATGGGAGAGTGAAGAGTCCCTGCAGCAGCAGAAAGTGAAGGGCCTGAAAAAGCTAGAAAACTTCAAGAAAAAAGAGGAGGAGATCAAGCAATGGTATGCTTTATTTCAACCAGTGATTTGGTCTTGGGCAAATTTATTTTAGCTGGAGAGTTGCAGAGTCATGACCAAAAACATTTGATTTCTTCTTGCAAAGCAAGTGCCATCCAAAGCAATTGTTTTTGGTGCACAACACATCTCTCTTTGCCTGCTGGTGAACACACCCCTTCATAGAGATCATGTCTGTGGCGTTGAGAGAGGAAGGGGCACGAAATCCACAATATTGCCACTTCCCAGGCTTAAGAATTAGAGTAGCTGACAACAAATGAATGGTGTATAGATTCAGCTGGCCCAGGAGGTGACTGGAGAGCTTGCTGCCTTATTAACCCTTGTTAATTATGGGCTTTTCTGTATGCAAGTTTTTTGCATCAGTGTATGCCCACCCTCCCCAGGAGGAGCTACAGTGTTTCCAGAGTGGTGAAGCTAGAGTCGCAGCTTCCATGTCTGTTTGAGTCTGGTTTTGAGACTGATTCTTGCAGCAGAATAAGGCATCAGTTAACAGGGAGACAGTATGAACATCTATGATGTTTACATCTCAGTAATGATTTATTACCATAGGAAGCTTTAAGACACATGCCATATAAGCAGTAGCCTGCTTCAGTGACTTGCCTGAATGACAGAGCCATATAGATAAGTAGAATTTCTATATGAGCATTATGTCACAAGCATTATAGTAGTTTTTTTTGGTTTGGATTTTTTTTGCACCTAGGCTGGGCAAGGTATCGCCTGAAGATGTAGAATATTTCAACTGCCAACAAGAGCTGGCTTCAGAACTGAACAAACAGTATCAAATAGTGGAGAGAGTAATTGGTAAGTGAACCCAATAGTCTTGTAAAGGGGTATGAAGTAAGACACAGCAACTTTAATCTCTAGCAATAGCAGAGATTCAAGTCCCTGTATCTTGGGAGAAAAAAATGGAAGATATCAAGTGCATTTCAGTGTATCAAATTCAGGGATTTAAACAATAGGAGTCCAGCTTCACAGATTTGTATTTACAGGCAATACAGAGCACTTACTCTCCTTGCCTGGAGTCTGGGATGATACACTGGTTTCCAAGGGGATGCTGAGGTCGCTGCTGCTTAGGTTCTTTTACTTTGGCCCTTTGGATGTAAGGTGTTTGTATCCAAATCACCAGTACAGGCCTCACAGGCTTTCTTGAGGACCACTTTCCATGACATGGTCAAGAATGTAGTTAGGCTGCAAGGCAGCTCAGGGGTTAGATTTCCTGATTACTTATTAAAAATAAAAACAAGACTTAACTGAGCACTTCATTAATACCACAGCCATGTAAGTCAGAGGTACTGGCATCCATTTGCTTTGGGCCTTGGCATGGAGAGCTGTTAAACCTATTTTCAGTACAATTCCTATACAAACGCCTGGGGTGGGTGGCAGTGACAGCCTGCCAGCCCTGCTCCCTCTGCTGGCTGCCAGCGTTCCAAACCCTTCCTTCCCTTCTGTCTCCAAACACAGCTGTGAAGACCAGCAAGTCTGCAACAGGACATTCAGATTTCCCAGGTAAAGGAGCCTTTATTTTGGTCCCTCTCAACTTTTTCTGCTAGCCAAGACCTGTCTTGTGGTTGTACGGGTGGTTCAGACTGCCCCTATGAGCCATGCTTGTGGTTCAGCCACAGAACCACAGTTGCTGAGGCTTGGGCTTTTTTTTTTTTGCATATTTTTCAGCAAACAGTCGCAAAACATCCTCGAATGATCCCGAATACCTGTGTAAGTGGATGGGGCTGCCCTATGCCGAGTGCAGCTGGGAAGACGAGGCTCTCATAAGCAAGAAATTTCAGCACTGCATTGACAGCTTCAACAATCGTAACAACTCCAAAACGATTCCTACCCGGGACTGCAAGGTTTGCTTGCTTCTCTTCTCTCCTGTTGCTGGGTTTCTTCGGGAGGGGTGATGATGCAAGCAGGGGGAATGTGAAGGATAAATGTCAGAGAACATTTCCCATCCTCTCACCAGTGTTTAAAGGGTTGTTTGCTGTTCTTGTTTTGTACTTCAGGCAGAGACGTGAACCCCCTTTTGGTTTCATTTACTCTGGGCACAGTGAGAACATGACGTCCTCCTGGGGAGTGGGAGGATTAATCCCCGCAGAGTGCTTCCTTCTCAGAAGGAGCTGCTGCAGAAATGCAAAGTTTTAATATCAGCTGGATAAAAAACCAGCACACCCGGGAGAAGGTGATAGATGCTGATATAGTGGAGGGCAGGGATAATGGGAGGTAAAACAAGAGGACAAAAGAAGCAAGTGGAGCTTGTTCCATCTAGTGTGCGTTATGTGCAGTTTACTGCACTCTTGGGGGGACTGACTCAGCACTGGTCATAAGAACCAGAGGACAACAGGCAAAACATAACACTATGCAGTGGTTTTCTGAACTTCAGACATATGCACTGGCTAGGAAAATGTGGATGGACTTTAACCACTGAAGAGATAAGCATTCATTGCTGAATTTTCAACCTTACTTGGTCTGTTTCTTCAATGGGCTTAGAGCATTTTCTTTTCCAGGTATTGAAGCAGAGACCAAGGTTCGTTGCCTTGAAGAAACAGCCTTCTTACATTGGTGGTGAGAACCTGGAGCTGCGAGATTACCAGCTGGAGGGCCTCAACTGGCTCGCTCACTCGTGGTGCAAGTACGTACAGATGCTCTGTGACATTTGTTTTGTCTCCTGATTTTTGTCCCCTTAGGATCTGTCCCTCTTGTTTTCAAGTGAGGTCTTTACCCGTCCTGCTTCTGCAGCTTGAAGGATTTCAGATGTTATCACAACCAGCTGCATTGCAGGCATCGCAAGCAGGAACTATCTAGACCATGAACTTAAGAAACCTTGTGCAAAAACAAAGCTTTTTCCTTGTCTGGGCCTGTTCACATGCTGGACTTGGCTGCTGTGTGAACCTAGTGCATATCAGCCCTGATTTTCCATTGCCTGAACTGAAAACAAGGTTTCTGGCTCAGCATGCTTATACACTTGTTGAAGTCTTAGAGAAATGTCCTTCTAAAATTAGGCCACCAACTCCCCTCTTCCTTGGCCTTTGTCCTCACTTGCCAGTTTGGAGTGATCATAGTCTGTTTTTCCAAGCTGCCGTGCCACGTACAGTCTGGATGTCTCTGGGATCCACTTGGAAGCGTTCAGATAAATGTTTTTCCATTGCCCCTTTTCTGTCCCTGTCATGGGTTGCTCTTTGTGCCGGTGCACCATAAATTAGCAGTGGTGGAACGCGCGCTCAGACGGTGTTTATGTCTCTTCTTTCTCAGGAACAACAGCGTGATTCTGGCTGATGAAATGGGCCTGGGCAAGACAATTCAGACAATATCGTTCCTGTCCTACCTCTTCCATCAGCACCAGCTGTATGGTCCTTTCCTGGTGGTGGTGCCCTTGTCCACGCTCACCTCATGGCAGAGGGAGTTTGAAGTGTGGGCACCTGAGATAAATGTGGTGGTTTACATTGGAGACCTCATGAGCAGGAACATGGTGGGTAATTGGAAAGCAAAGGGTGTGGGGTTGGGTAGAAACGCTGGGTGCAAAGCAGCATTGTGACGTGTTCTGATGGAGAGGCTGGCGGAGAGTACTGGCTGTACTGCAGTCAGATAGAGCTGGTGTAGCTGAGCATCACCAGTGCAGGGAGTTTTCTACCTGATTTCCCCTCTGAGTGAGCACAGGAGTACTGGCTTCTCTCAGAGAGTCTGGAAACAACTGCTGTGCTGGCTTGAAATGTGCTGCAGCAAGGAGCAGAGTAGCACAGAAGTGCTGGCCTCTTATGTTTTGAATTATTCAGATGATGAAGCACACAGATGTTGTGAGTCTAGTAGTGTTGCTAGTGAGATGAGGGTAATGTCACAACAGAAAGGTGTTTGACCTTATTTTGTTACTTATGCAAACACAGTTGAACCACGTGTGCACTAAAATGAGCTTCTCCTTGGGCACCCCGAGCTCATCAAGTGGCACCCTGCACAACACGGATTTGGGCTTGGAGTCTCTGGCTTATAGCTACACTAAAATAACAATTGTTAATTCTTTCCTCTTGATAACGTTGGTTGAAGTTGACATTTGTCTCCTCTCACAGATACGTGAATATGAGTGGATCCACTCGCAGTCAAAAAGGTTGAAATTCAACGCCCTTATCACAACATATGAGATCCTTCTCAAGGATAAGGTGAGTCCAGAGATGTTTCTCTCACAAGTCCCTCACTAGTGGCGTTTGCCTCTTTCTTCTGTGGTGATGGAGAACATGTATCAACTATCTGCTTTTGCATGCCAGTAATACTGAGGGCATGTGGGACACCCATTATAGTGTCATCACTCTTGTTCTGCACAGTTGTGTTACTAGTTTTACTTGTAAGACACTGAGCAGGCCCATAGCTGGATTTTTACCTGGTTTAATTTAGACTAACATGGCAAAATGTTACACTGGATTGTTGGCCATAGTGTTAATATCTGGATTTTTAGACTTAGGATAAATGTGTTTGCCTAAGAAATGCTCATCAGCCCTGTCAGTGCATCACTGAGTCTGAGCACAAAACAAAACAGCTGCAGCAGGGCCCCAGGGGAACTGAGAAAGGGAAGAGTAGGGGACTGGGGGAGGACTATGCTTTCTGGGTAAAGCAAAGGTGGATTAAAATAGGTATACTTACTGAAAGACTGCTCAGACCTAGCAGGAGCACTGTACAGTGTGGCCAGTTTCCACCTTTCCTTTCCAGAGAGGCAAAACTATTGTAGGCACCATGGTCCCAGTGTTTTGTTAAGACAAAACTCTTGTAAACCCAACTCTTTTGTCAGGACACCCTGAAAAGCACACACTGCAGTGCTTTCTGGCCATGGAGTGAGAGGCATGTGCAAGGTGGTGGGGCTTTTCTGACCCAGCATCTCCTTGGGGCCTTTTCTATTTTTATTTATTTATTTTTTTTCCTTCCAGGCTGTTTTGGGAAGTATTAACTGGGCCTTTCTAGGCGTGGATGAAGCCCATCGGTTGAAAAATGATGATTCTTTGCTGTACAAAACATTGATTGATTTCAAGTCCAACCACAGGCTGCTGATCACCGGCACCCCGCTTCAAAATTCACTCAAAGAGCTCTGGTCCCTGCTGCATTTCATCATGCCGGAGAAGTCAGTCTTCTTTTGGTCCTTCAAAAAATACCTCTGTGTCCAGTCTTGTCTGTTAAATAGACTTGAGGGAGTGTGGAATGGCAGAAATTCCTGAATTGAATCCCTGCGTTAAACTCAGTGGAGTTAGAGCAATGAAAGGGGAACAAGCATTGGTGGGGAAAATCAGAGATTAAGTAACTAACACAAGGAGTATTTCTGGCAGCAAATTGAATGGGGAAACCTAATACATGCCTTTCAAATCTGTCTGCTGTCTTAGAGCCATCTCTAAAAAGCTAAACTTGTTTTAAGCAATCTTCTCAACCATTTCTGAGGTTTCCAGTACATTGTGGTTCAGCCACCCTCGCCACTGGTCTCTGGGAGTATTGCTCAAGGACGGTGCTGTCTAGCTGACTGGTCATGTGCCCACGTTATAACAAATGTTTTGTTTTCTTGAAACCAGAATGGGCTGTGTGCATTGCTAAGGCTAAACGAGCATGCCTTAAAACTCACTAAAATGATGTTTGACTGCAAAAAGAGCTGCCCCCCCAATTCTTTTTGTTGGATCAGGGAAAGAGGGAATGAAAGGTTTGAGGCCTCCCAAGTGGAGGAGAAGAGCAGATCTCTACATTTCAAAGGAGCTGTTGGGGGAAGCAGCAATCCAAAAGAGCCTTCAGAGCAGTGTAAAACACAGTCTGGTTGTCAAAGCCCTGCCTGGGCAAAGGCGCTGTGGAAAGTTCAGAAACTGCTGCCAGGTAAATGCCAGCAGGAGATAGTGGAGCAGGATACTGTCAGACTTGGGATTTTGGGTCCTGGGAGTCAGTGTGGAGCTCAGAGATAAGATGTTAGGAAGGTACCTAAGCCCAGAGAGCCACCAGCTTTCCCACCAATCTGTTTAGTTAGCCAGAGCAGGGCAAATGTTTATCCTCCACTGTATCTCCATTAAGTTGATGATCTCCTAAGACAGCAGGAGCATATCTGATAGATTCTGTTTGGTGCAACAAGCCAAAAGATATTCTGACCCCTCTGCTCCTCATTTCTGTTATTAGGTTTGAGTTCTGGGAGGATTTTGAAGAAGACCATGGGAAAGGTAGAGAGAATGGCTACCAGAGCCTTCACAAAGTCCTGGAGCCATTTCTCCTACGCAGAGTGAAGAAGGATGTGGAGAAATCTTTGCCAGCCAAAGTGGAGCAGATCCTCCGTGTGGAAATGTCTGCTCTGCAGAAACAGTATTACAAGTGAGTCATTCTTTAGGTTACTGGGAGTGCCAGTAGAAATGGGCACATCATTCTATGTGCCTTGGGAATGTGTTTCTGAATACTGTGTCCTTCAAAATGCAGTGCGTCAATCACCACCTGTAAGACCAGAAGCTTCCCAGTAGGAATCTGAGGTGGGGTAGTTGGGATCTTTCCCTCTTTGTAGAGTGGTGCAGTTCAACTGGCCAGCTTGGCAGGACAGAGGCTATGTCTTTCCTGGGGGAGTAAAGCTCCCCACAAAATTGTGGTGCTGTTAATATTAAACTGTGATAATATTAATAGGAAAGCAAGGTCAGGGTTTCTAGTGAGGAAACAGCAGTGTCCCCTGGAAGATGTGCTGAGATGGATGGGGGAAATTGATGCCTGAACAACACGTCCCTGAAGGATTTGTTCCTCCAACACTCCAGCATGCCCACTCTGCACCGTGAAATGATCTGGAATTTTAATTTTCCTGTCTGCAGGTGGATTTTGACAAGAAATTACAAAGCTCTTTCAAAGGGAACAAGGGGGAGCACATCTGGTTTCCTGAACATAGTGATGGAGTTGAAAAAGTGCTGCAACCACTGCTACCTTATCAAACCTCCTGAGGAAAATGAGAGAGAGAATGGCCTTGAGACTCTGCAGGTGGGGCAGTGTGTCTTTTTGGTTACCATTGTTTTTTCTTAAATTTTGCCTTTCTCCCCTCCTCCCACCAAGATAAGATCTGGTGAAGCTTTAGCTTCTGCTGCTTCTCCGTTAGCAATAGTCCTCACAGTTGAGCCACTGAATCTCCTGCCCTATCCTTCTGCTGTAGGCAATGTTTTGTGTCCATCTGGAGTGGAAGGTGCATGCAATATAAGATCTGTCTTGGGTGATTCATTTTGTGCGTGGTCTCTGCTGGGTAAATCCATGTGATTTGATTAGAGAAGTGCAGGAGAAACATGGCCCCCCGGAGAACCAGATCTCTGCATGTCTACCTACTGTATGTAAGGGTAAGGTTGGAAAACATCATCTGGAATGACGGTTACTTCTTCAGTCTCTCATCAGGAGCAGTGGAAAGCTAATTCTCTTGGACAAGCTGCTGACCAGACTGCGGGAGAGAGGCAACAGAGTGCTGATCTTCTCCCAGATGGTGAGGATGCTGGACATCTTGGCAGAGTACCTGACTATCAAACACTACCCTTTTCAGGTGAGAAACAGCAGCACGGAGAACAGTCAGGCTCATTGAAAATTGGAGGAAATGCGGAGGGAGCGTGGGCAGTGGGAGTCACTGAGTTTCCCAGAAGTCAGTGGCTGGCTGGGATTAGAGGCTGCACTCACTGAAATACACTGGAAGGAACTGGGAAGTCCCTTCATGTCAGTACAGCCCCATCTCTGCAAAACGCCTCCTCTGACAAGCCCCTGCTCTGGGCCGTGTCCTGTGATAAACGCCAAGGAGAGAAGAGCAAATGCAGAGACCCTGGCTGGGAGCCTGTAACGAGAGCTGCGGTGTCACCCGAACTGTGACTGTTGCCTGAGCGTACCCTCCTCCTGCCCTCGCCGGCTAAGCGTGGCACAGTTATTTTTAATTGGTGGTTATTTTTAATTATTAAATGCTCCAGGCAGGGAAGGGGGCTGTAGGACTCCCAGAACTTGGCTGCAGCAGTTTCTCAGGGCTCCTTTACCTTCTTTCTTTTATCATTATTGTTGATTTTTCCAGCGGTTGGACGGCTCAATCAAAGGGGAGATCCGAAAGCAGGCACTGGACCACTTCAACGCTGACGGCTCTGAGGTACCATGGCTGGGGCTGTCTGGGCTCAGGAGGGTCAGGGTGGGCTTCCTGAGCAGTAGCTGAGCCTCAGGTTGTGACTGCCAAGAGGAGATGAGTTCAGTTCTTTTTACAGGACCCCAAATACTTGTTAAGGACACAGATATAGTAGGTTTTACAACTGGCTGTATATTGCTTATTTTAAATCTCCCACATCCAAAGTACAGGGCTGCAAGTCACATCTCCAGAAAGTCCCGAAGAGACTGGGAAGAACCAGAATTTAGCAATTCTCTCCCTATGGTCTGGGGAATGAGATGGTTGCTAAATGATTCCTCCAGTGTGAAGCTGGGTTTTGGATATGAACTGACAGAGGCAAAAGGGGGGATTTTAAGTGTTGGCAGGCAGTAGAGTCTGGTGTTGGAGGCAAAAGTCTCCAGTGTAATAGGAGAGGACATCTCCAGCCTCTTGTCTGGTCTTGCTGACTCACAGTGACTGGTGCGAGACACTTGTTCTGTGCCACAGTCAGCCCAGCTGTGAGAAATACAGTTCCTCGCTCCAGAAGCCTGGACTGGAGGAGAATTCTTGGCTGACACAGGAGATACAGTTAGGTGCTTCATAAGTGTTGGAAAGTTAACAAGTACAAGTGAGGAGAAGACAGCAGTGCAGGTGGGAAAGGAGCAGGAATGACCACAGAAACTGCTCTTTCCCCTCTCCTGGGGGTATCTGTTGGGGGTCAGACATCCTGCCTCTAACCTTACACCCTGTGCCCTCAGGCAGTGACTCAGTCTGTTAGTTGCCCCCAGCAGGCTTCAGGAAGCTAAAAGCACATCTTTACCTGCTGCCTTTGTAGGAACCCGGTGGGCAGTGTGGTCTGACCTTCAAAAGCTACTCCAAGGTGCCCTTGCCTTGAGCCATTTGTGTTGCTCTACCCTACGGATGCATGCCAGGCCCTTACTGGATTGGCACACCTTTCACCCCTCCCAGCATCACCTCACCTTGTGCCTCAGCTTAAAGTCCAGTGGTATTTAGCCTGGGTGAAGAGAGGGGTGTGTGGGAAGGAATCCCTTTTCTACTTTCTTAGGAAGCACGTCTGCAACAGAGCACTCCCTCTATTTCTTTGCGTGCTTTGAAGTCACCACTGCTATTTTGTGTCCACAGTTAAAGGCTGTTTAACACATGGATGCTTTTTTTCTTTCCCTCAGGACTTCTGTTTCTTGTTGTCAACACGAGCTGGAGGGCTTGGAATTAATTTGGCCTCTGCTGATACTGTTGTTATCTTTGACTCGGACTGGAACCCCCAAAATGACCTTCAGGCTCAGGCCCGGGCTCACCGGATTGGACAAAAGAAGCAGGTCAGAAGAGTTACCTGGGTCATTTCATCTGTGGTTTCAGTGTGGGTGTATAAACAGGGTCCCACCTCACCAGAGCTTCTGAAAACATGGTCTTTTTTCCCCCAGTCCTAACTCCAGAGAGTGCTCCTAACTCCAGAGAGTACTACCAACTCAAGGGAAACTCATTTAAAAGCAGTTAAAGGAAGAAACAAAAAAAGCCTTCCCCAAATTTGCCATGCCTTTTTGTTGGCTTTTGATCCTGGCATGGTTCAAAACCAAGAACCCAACCTGTAGCATTGCACTCCTCACGCTAATGGACCCTGTTCTTTCTTGCCCTGAAAAACTTGTAGAGTAGAACATCCACCTTTACCAGGGTTTTATTAGATATGTGAAAAGTTGAAGCTACTTTGGATTTTAAGTGATTGTTTCAGAAGATTTTGACTCTGCATAGTCACACTGGAGGGTCTGTGTTAACCAGCCTGATTTTAGCTGAGATCCCTGAAATATAAAGGGTATGTGATGTTTTTTGTTCTAAAAAGACACATCTTTGCATGAAGGGACCATGTCAACAGACTGATCTCCTGTGAAACCACTGAGGGATGCGTCGCTCAGTCAGCAGAGCATGTTTGGGTCCAGGAAATAGCTCTCTTCTTTTCTTGCCCTTCAGGTGAATATTTACCGCCTGGTGACAAAAGGTACAGTAGAGGAGGAGATCATTGAGAGGGCCAAGAAGAAGATGGTGCTGGATCATTTGGTGATCCAGCGTATGGACACCACTGGCCGGACTGTTCTGGACAACAACTCCGGGCGATCCAAGTAAGCGATTGTGTCAGGAGGTAGAGGTGGCCGGTAGGGCATGTGACATAACCAGCTTCACCTGCTGATACCTCACAGTATTTGTTTGATAGGTTATAGGGCAGGGGGCTAATAAATAATGGCAGCTTCCACTGATCTGGCTTATGCAACCATTAATTTGGATGCATAGGATACAGATGATCAGGAAGAAAAAAAACCAAGATAGTTTTAATGTGGTACCTCTTTGTCTTTCTTACTCCCAGAGATCATTCTGGTCTGAGGGAATCTGGTGGTGGAACAGCTGCAGTTTGGGAGTGACCTTGGACTCTCCCCTTTTCCACCAAGTAGACAGAGATTGTTACCTTTATAGTAGTTGTCTGTGCTAAAGCAGAAAGGAGATGAATAAAAAAGGGGATTTTTATAGTGCTGGGTAGAAAACTCACTTTAATTAGGAAAAATTTTTGTATGGTATTGTGCTATAGCAGTGTTGACTTAACAGCTCAAAACTCATTTTCCTTCACATTTGTTCTTACAGCTCAAATCCTTTCAACAAAGAGGAGCTGACAGCTATTCTGAAGTTTGGAGCAGAAGATCTCTTCAAGGAGCTTGAAGGGGAAGAGTCAGAGCCTCAGGTAGTTTGAAATTGAGATCACATAGGTGTCTGTAGCCCTCTGCAAGTCTTCATGGGGATCGTGTGTGTTTGCTCCCTCTTTGTACTTGCCCTATGCATGAGAGCAGGTCAGTGACTAGGGCACATGTGACTCTAGAGAAGCTGAAGAAAGAGAGCTCTGGTGTTGGGGGATCAGGGGGGTAAGGAGAGAGAGCCTTGTTTTATGGGGTTAAATAGTAATGGTCACTGAGACAGTCCCTTGGCTTCTGAGTTTCCATCAGCTAGTTATAGCAAAGCTTGCTGAAAGCTCCTCTCCCTGCCTCCTCAGAGCTCTTCTTCAGCATCCTTTTTTGGTTGTTCTCATAAAAAGGCAGGAGTTAGCACACCAGAGTTGAATAGGTCGCACTCTCCTGCCTCAGTGCAGCGTTGCTTGACAGTTTAGTATTGAGTGCTTTGACCAGTTCTCTCGAGTAAGCAGAGCTTCCCCTGAGGGAAACAGTCCACAGTTAGGATCTCTCCCTGGAAATTTTCCCTGCTGCTCAGCCTTGATATTCCTTTTTCTCTATCACCCTTATTTATACTTTTTTGTACCACTTGAGATAGTTCGTCTCTGCCCTTGGCAAAGACACCCCACAGATATTTGCAGTTTATTTAGCTCATATCAGCACGGTGCATGTTTCCCTATTGCATCCCACAAGTCTGTTCTCACAGCTTCTTCTTTCCTGCTGTGCCCAGAACCCTCCCTGTATCACTCTTTCTTTCTGACTGGTAGGAGATGGACATTGATGAGATTTTGCGTCTGGCTGAAACACGAGAGAATGAGGTGTCCACCAGTGCCACGGATGAGCTTCTCTCCCAGTTCAAGGTATGGACCCCCTGGCTTGCTTGTGGGGCATGGGAATGTGGCTCCCCATGTCCTGTCACAGTGGGAAAGTCAGTAACAAACAGAACAAATCAGGCCTGGTGAGAGGTGGCCTGTACGAAGCAGTTTGCTGAGGGGTTGTCTGGGTTTGGTAGCTGGAGAGATAAATAGGTATTAATTTAATTTCAAATAAGTGGTTTTGAAGGCTGTGAATAAAATGAAGAGTTTACCAAATTTGGAAACAAACTCGATAACTTGCAGAGGCTCAGCAGTACTTCTTAAACTGCACGTACTTCCTCCAAAGCTGTTAGCCCAAAGACATGGCAAGGAACCAGGAATGCAGTGACAGGGATCAATTTTGAAGTAGTTATGGAAATGTTGGCAAAAGTCCTATGGCGAAGGAGTTGAGGCTTAGCAGACAGCTCTGGAGTATTCCTGCCAGGGGAGGGAATTTCTAAAAGTGTTCCTTTGCTTACAAAAGGTGGCCAACTTCGCAACCATGGAGGAGGAAGAGACAGAGCTGGATGAACGGTCCCAGAAGGACTGGGACGACATCATTCCAGAGGAGCAGAGGAAAAAGGTGGAGGAGGAAGAAAGGCAGAAAGAATTGGAGGAAATCTACATGCTGCCTCGAATCCGGAGCTCGACTAAAAAGGTACAGCCCATCTCGAGGAGTTGAGAGGCAGGAGGCAAGAGCTGGCAAAGGCAGTGCTCAAGGGAAGCTGTCTTGCCATCTGAGTGCTTCTTTCCCTCCCTCGAAGTTGTTCAGGAGTAAAGCACAGAAGTGGCACGTTGACCTCTTGTTGGTATCACACACTGAGCCTACGGCTTGTAATGCAGTGTGGGGACCCAAAGTGGGCTGGGTACAACTTGTCTTAGCAGACAAAATATAGAGAACCTGTAGTGAGCACAGGATGAAATACCTGACTGTATAATGCAGGTTTTACTGCAGTTTATGCCATTTTCTGGCTGTTTCTTTTTCCTTGAGCTCTCTTATCTCCCCCTGGGCTGCTTTTGCATATATGTGTCTCTTGCAGGCAAAAGAGATGGTGTACTCCCAAGTTCTCTTTATTTTGGTGATGGGATCTACCCCAACCCAACAGAAAGCAGATGGTGCAAGGAAGCTCTTCTGGAATATGGGACTTTAAAGGGTTATGAACTGTTATTTGGGATGAGCTGGGGAAAAACATTAAAGTGAAAACCAGAGAGAAGGATAATTCATATTGGATGATTCAAGATTCATTTCTGAGGTGTCCTGGTATTCAGAGCAGCTTAAGGGACAGTGGCACAAAACCATGGTAATCAATGTGTTTTAATGTATCGGATACCTTAGTAAATCAAAATGCAATTGTGGAACTGCTGGCTAGAAGGCTCTGAAGGGAAGATGACCACCAGAGCCATAGACAGCTGGAAACTTCAAGGATGTGCAGCCTCTCTGGGTTGATTACTTGGACTTCTGCATGTAACCTCTTCTTCGGGAGGAGACGCCAAGGTGTTTTACAGTCTGAACGTAAATTAGTGCCACTGCATGGGAGGGACAGAAAAGGTTGGCAGATTAGCAGTTGTTAACTGTACTGCTGTTTTTCTGGTACATACAGGCTCAGACAAATGACAGTGAATCAGATGCAGAAACTAAGAGAAGGCTTCAGAGATCATCTGGATCAGAAAGCGAGACTGATGATACTGATGATGAGAAGAGACCAAAGCGCAGGGGGCGTCCTCGGAGCGTTAGAAAAGATACTGTGGAAGGCTTTACTGATGCTGAAATCAGAAGGTCAGTACTGAGCACAAGAGACAGTTCAGAAAACAAATACAGAAATCCAATGCAGGTGAAGAAACCCCCAGATGAACCCAGGAGGTGTTCACCTGTGAGCATGTCAGAGGTTTAGGTGGAGTTGGTTCACTGGGCCAGCTTCTGCACCTTTGTGTAGTTCATTCTGCTCCCACATGATGATCTTAACATTCAGGTCTGTGCAAAACAGACTGAATTCTCTTTAGTCAGGCTGCAGTGAAGCTGGTACCTTCCTAAAATTTATCCATGTTGTAAATTCCCTTCCTGGGCCAAGTGGATTGAGCTAATTCCATATTACAGATGAGGTCTTAAGTGCCACGAGATAGAGAGCTGGAGGAGCCAAGGACTCTGGCCTTCCTGACATTTTTTTGGCAGTAGCTCTGCTGTTTTAAGCGTTAAGTGAAAGGCAAGCTCTGGCAAAATAACCTCATGAGAAGCACTGGTCCTGTTGATTCCAGCAGTTGTGTATCCTCTTCTGCACTGTGTCCCTGAAGTCAGCTGGGGGCTGAATTCCAGAGGATTATTTTCTTCTCTCATCTTCTAACTCTTGAGCCTTTCCCAAAGATCTTTGTCTTATGGCTCTGCCCAGATGTTCAGCCAAAGATGGAAAAGAGGGGGCTGTGAGTTCTCCTTGACTCTTTCTTCATCTCTGAAGATGTTGTGATGTTAACTATAGCAGCCCAGTTAGGTTATTGTAATGTGGCTGAAAGAGCACAAGATGAAAAAAGAGGAGGGAAAAAGTAACTAATTAAGAGAGTAATCTATAGTTGAAGCCATTGGTTTTACTCCCAGCACAAGGCACTGTTCAATTGCAGCAATGGTATCTGTCTCTTTCTTTGAAGTTGTCTTAGCTGTGGCAGTGGTTTTCACAATAAAAGTAAGACCTAAAAATAAATAGCAATCCTTGTCTGTAAATCTCTGATGGATTGCACCACATTTGGCTCTTCTGTGAAGGGTTGTTACACTTCCAGCCTGAGCGTTAAAATTACTAATGACATTGATTTAACGCCTCTTTTCTCCTTGGAAAAATGAAGTTAATAATTACCAAAATGGTGTGAGCCAATGCTTTCTTTCAATATTTTTACAGTTTTGACTTTCCTTCCCCCCCATCTGTCAAACATCCACCATTCATAATAATGTTGTGTTCTTCTCCAGCCGAGGTCACAAAACTCTTTCTGGGGGTTAATGGATTTGGCTTCCCAGTCTTGAGTGATGCTTAGCTAATTAGTGTGGAATGCAAGGTTGATAATGTGGCAGGTTGTAATTAATATATTCAAGTGTATTTGTGATATTGGACTCCTTTATTTTTATGGCAGTTGGTTTAGTTTCTGTTTTCTGGGTTTTTTTTTTCCTTAGGTTTATCAAGGCGTACAAGAAGTTCGGACTGCCTCTTGAACGGTAAGTCCCCAGCTGGCCCTGCTCCAGGGGGTTATCACAGGGGGGATGCTGTAGTTCTAAGCACAGCCATACACACATTGCTAGTGGTGTTTGATGCAACCTCCACGCACAGCGCAAAGCCTTGCTGTCGTGTGATCAGTAACCCAAGCACAGCAGCACAGTCCCTCCTTTCTCAGCTGATGGACACCGATGAATGCTGGCTGAAAAGCAGCGAGAGCAGCAGCGGCGCCGGGCTGTACACAGCATCATCCTGCTGGCAGAGTCTGGCCCTTGGGGCATTTCCACTCTGCCTAGAAAGGAGAGGGAGCAGCTGTCTGAGCAGCAAATGTTACCCAAAATGCTTGCCAAGATTCTCTATGCATATTAGTTTCAAGAGTGGATTTGGAGCATCTTTTGCTGCCATATCCCTCTTGAAGGGAAGCAGGGAGAGGCACGCAGCATCCTCAAGTGTGGGTCTGCAGAGCTCTCTTCATGAGTGCTGTACCCCAGGCAAAGTGAGGCAGGAAGGGAGGTGGGTGCGTGTGCTGGGAGCTCAGTCCTTGCTGAGGTCAGGATCCCTGCGTGTATTGTATGAGAACTGACTGTGTTTTTTCAGCTGGTTGTACTCTTTGGTTGTGAAACACAAGGCTTGCTTATGGGCCTTGATGTTACTAACTTCAGCCAGGCAAGAGGGACAGCAGATGGCAGCTTTAAACCATCAGGTGGAGTTAATGTGGAACTGAAAAGGGAAGAAGGAACACTGGACAGTCACAGAGGTGACTGTTGTGCCCAAGATAGTTCTCACCCTTGCCTTAATAGTAAAAAATCAAAAGGATGAGATGAGTTACACTACATCTACACCGTACTACAGCTCTTAGACCTAAAAAAGAGATTTAACACCATGTTGTTTGCCCCACAAACTTGACTCGTGCAGGTTTCCTACAATCATACATATACAGCATTGACCACTAAAAAGCTATGAAACAGGTGCTTTGGAAGTGACTTGGGGAAGACACGCTGTATCAGATAGAAAACCATTTTTCCCCTTTCCCAGGCTGGAGTGTATTGCCCGGGATGCTGAGCTGGTGGATAAGTCTGTGGCTGATCTGAAACGGTTAGGAGAACTCATCCACAATAGCTGTGTGTCAGCGATGCAAGAATATGAAGAGCAGCTGAAAGAAAATCCAGGTGAAGGTAAGCAGGAGGGTGGTTGTGTGCTGCTGTTATGATGATTTTGGGATGCTCCACGGAGCTGGTGAGAAAACAGTTCCCTTATTGGATCGGGGGGTGTGAGACATTGCAACTTAAAAGCAAAGAACAAGCACACACTTAAACAATCCAGTGGAGAGTAAGCCCCTAAGTCTTCTGCTCAGACTGAAAAGTGCCACTCGGGTCTGTTGACTTCTGATGAACATGAGTTTTCATGGGGAGAGGCTGAAGTAATCAGCTTATTTAATGCTGGGCCACAAGGCAAAGCAGATTGTACTTTAACTGCTCCTGGGACCGAGAATCAAACTGGTGCTGTGTACTTCATGGTTAAGCTGGATCCACAATTAGCACTTTTCAGAGCCAGCATCATCAACCAGCCTCTGTGTGACTTTTGTGCTGTTGATTTGGAGATATGGGGGTCTGGGCTGGATTTCCTGATGGTTCTCTGCCTGTTGCAGCAGAACAAAACTACTGCAGTAACAGCTCCAGCGTGCTTAGATGTATTTTTAGGAAAATGATACTGGCAGGTGTTTGGATTGCAGATCTAAGTCAGTTGGTGAAAGAAAACTGATATTTTGGGCCTGCCTTAGCAAGACAGCCTTATGTTTAAATAAGAGGTTGCAGGCAAGGTCTTGATCTCTGTGTGCTTAGACGTTTTTACAGAAGCTCTTTTGTAAGAGTTCTCTTAGTTGCTGTATTGTATTGTTGAGCAGGGAAAGGACCTGGAAAAAGAAGAGGTCCTACTATCAAGATTTCTGGTGTCCAGGTCAACGTGAAATCCATCATCCAGCATGAGGAGGAGTTTGAAATGCTGCATAAATCCATTCCCACGGACCCAGAGGAAAGGAAGAAGTGAGTTTTGCTGAGTAGGCAATGCAGAAAGAAGCACAGGGAATTTGGATTTTGTACCAGAAAGAGCATAGTGTAGATATGTGGATTTGCTTTATTCTCCACAGCATTAAAAGTAGCTCATGTTTGAAATGCCTTCAGGTACCGCCTGACGTGCCGTGTCAAAGCTGCCCATTTTGATGTAGACTGGGGAGTGGAGGAGGATTCTCGCTTGTTAGTGGGAATTTATGAGCATGGTTATGGAAACTGGGAGCTAATCAAGACAGATCCAGAACTGAAGTTAGCTGATAAGGTAGGTTGCTTTACTTGTCACTTGCATTGGGTCCACTGCAGTGTTCACAGAGAACTTGTTTGATTTACTCCAGAAGCAGATGTTTATGTTTGTAGCGACTCCAAAAATAATAATAAATAATAATGAGAAAAACAGTGACCTCCACGGAATGTTGCATGCTCGATGGAAAGCAGAGTTAGGTTATTCGATTGGCAGTAAATTTTCTCTGAACAGTACCATATGAACCACACCAAAATGATGCAGGGAGAAAATGGTAATGCTGACATGTGTGGTTCCATGCACAGTATAGAGGGTGCATTGCATAATCGTGACTTGATATTTCCTTGAGCATCTTACAAGAAGCTGAGTCTGAATTTCTGTGTGGAAATAATTTTTCACAGATTTGACACTGCTTATGTCAAGACTGGTCTGTGTTAGCTTTGAGGGTATGGTTACATGACTGGCTATGGCAACAAAGCCAGCTGGAAAGCCTCCATCTAGTTCCTCTGTTCCTCAGTCATTCCCATAAGAGCTGTTTATGGGGGCCATGTTGAAATGATCCAGGTTAAAAATAAGCCACCATCCGTTGTGTCAGCACCATGGAAGGAGGGCAAACTGCAGCACAGGGCTGAGGAACACACAGAGTCTCTACATCAGCTTTGCTGCCAACATGCTACATTCCCATGACATCCCCACTAGTGTTTCTAGCAGAGACCAGGCTGTGCCTGAGAGCCCTCCTACACAAAGTTCAGAGAGGCATTTTACAATGGAAACAATCGCCTGAGACCTGCCACCCCGTTTCCAATGAACTAAGAAGGTAACCTAGTTGGCAAGCTGAGACCCTTCCTTCACAAAGTGGCACCTTGCAGCCTTGTTTTCTGCTAAAAGTTCTGCATCTGTATCATTGCTGTAGTAATGTCTCAGGGTACCAGAGGGGACCAGCCTGCTGTGACAAGGCTGTTCACAAACAAATCTGATGCATTGAGGAGACTGGACTCAGTTTTGCAATGCAAGGTCCCAAATATGGTTTGCAATGTTCTTTTTTTTGCACGCTTAGAAGAAACATGGTAGAGAATCTAGAGAGCTTCCTTGGGGTCCTTTCACTTCTGCAAAAGGCCAAGGGGAGGGATGCTTGTTAGAAGCTTGACTTTTGGCTAGAAAGAGATAGTCTGTGTGGGAGCTGGAAGAAATGCTTGAACCTTCTTATTCCCCCAGAAGGTGCAACATCTCCAACCCTTTGCTGGCCCTGGAAGGACTGCTGCTTGTGTGCTTTTCTTAGGTCAAGGTTTGATAGGTGGATGTGGGTGTAATTTTTTTTCTTCTTTATCAAAGATCCTACCTGTTGAGACAGATAAGAAACCTCAGGGAAAACAGCTTCAGACCCGAGTTGATTATCTACTGAAACTGCTGAAGAAAGATCTGGACAAGAAAGAAAACATGAAAGATGGGGAAGAGGTGAGATGTTGGCTGCTTGATTCCGGGGGTTTCAGGATGAGTGGTTGGCTGCTGGTGGGAGACAGTCTATGCTCGCAGGTCAGGGAACATCCTCTGTGAGAAAGAATATGGACTTGTCTGTTGTCTGATTGCATTATGATACTGAAATGACAATTAGTAAGGGACAGGTAATTATTATAGTTACGGAAGGATTCAGGCTCATCAGGCTTCCTGCCACCCTACAGGACCTGCAAGCAGTTTGCAGGATGCTCAAGAGATGGGGTATGTCCCCAGGAAGTAGCTGCAGCTATTTGCTTGCCCTGACTTGTTCTGTGTTTCACCAAGGGCAAGCTAAAGAAGAGGAAACCACGAGTAAAGAAAGAGAACAAGGCTCCCAAAGTCAAAGATGAACATGGGAATGAACTCTCTTCTCCTCGGCACTCAGACAACCCGTCAGAAGAAGGTGAAGTCAAGGTGAGTCAGCTTGGTGGATAGAGGCTTTTTCAGGTTTCCTTTTGAGCTATGTTGTTACTGCAGAAACCCACTCTGAGAGGCATTCCCAGCAAACACCCTATGGAGTTGGGGGCCACTACAAAGCACATTCCCACGGGAGACTGGCAAACTCACAAAGACATAGGCAGCAGCTGAGGTGAAAGAAGGACTTTTCCCACCCACCCTTTTGGGTTAGGGCTTTAAGTGTTTTGAGGGATCCTGGAATGGCCACACACATCCACATACTGACTTGGAGGAAAGGTCGTCTCGAGACGAAGTCTGTTGCCCTTATAGAAGAGAGAAAGAAGAATTGTTTCCCTCTCCTTTTCAGTACATCAGCCAGTGGTGAAGCTGCAGTTTACCAAGGTCATGCCGTTGCTTAGAGAACCTTCTGTCGTTGAGTGGTTTGGCATGTTGTCTAAGGCTTTTTGTTCATGTGCTGATCAGTATCTACCTCAGGGGCTGAGAGTATTCTCAAGCGCAGCTGGCACAGGAGAGCAGTGCTTATCTACAGTTTGCCAGCTAGTTACAGACTGGGGCTCCTCTGGTTTTTATACCCTTTTGTCAAGGGTTGGGTGGATTACAGCTGGTTAAGCAGGGCTTGCTGTCTGGTTAAAGAGGTGTGAGGGCAAATCTGGATGGACCTCAGAAATTGCCTGCATTTCAAGGATGTAAGTTTTATGGAAGAAAGTGTACCCGAGGTGACAGACTCCAACTTTGTGCTGTGATGGATTTTGTAGGAGGATGGCTTGGAAAAGAGCCCAGTGAAAAAGAAACAGAAGAAGAAAGAGAACAAAGAGAACAAGGAAAAACAGACAAGCACTAAGAAAGAAAAGGAAAGCGATAAAGAGAAAAAGAAGACAAAGGACAAGAAAGAGAAGGTATGTGGTACTTTCAGGAGCAGGTTAAGAGATAGAAAAGTCTCTGAGCAGAGAGGGGCAAGCTATGAGACTTCTGATTCCTTAATCATGGCCCTGTGTGAAGAGACATCAATGTATCACTGGGGGGTGAGGTATTACCTCTTTTTCAGCCCTTGTGAATTCTTACTGTGAAGAATTGTAATAAAAAGCAGAAAAGGCGATATGTCCTAAAGCTTGATGGAATGTGAGCAAAAAGGAAGAGATTTTGTCAGACTGCCTTTAAAGTACAGCTGTCCCTGTGACAGCAATATGGCCAAATAGCTGATGTTAAGGAAGAAAGGGGGAAGAGCCTGGGGCACTCAGATCAAAGTTCTGTTCGGCTGTGATTTTATCGCAGGGTTGGCAGCTCCTTGTCTGTATTCCCCTTTAATTTAAACTCACCCCAAATAACCCAAGTGTCCACACTGTAGAGACTGTAACGTCCTTGTTGCTGTTCAGGACTCACCAGAATGAGTGTTACAACATCAGTGGTATGTTGTAGACTAAAATGTCCCTTGAATTTTGGGCACAACTGCCCCGAGGCTGGGTTCATATTGGAAGCAGGGTAAAAACTTCTATAATAATGACCTGAAGTACCTGTCCAAGGAACAGGTATGTACTGTATGCCCAGTGTGTTTTGACACTGAGGTCATAAGTGCAAACCAAGAAGTTTTGTTGTGCACTTAGGGGAAAGTTTGCTTTCCAGTGATTTTTTGGTATGACTTTGACTCTAAAGGGCTTTGACTTCAGGCAAGTCATAAAGTCAAAATTTACATTAACAGGCCATGAGTTGAGGTTGATGTTGCTTGCTAGAGGGTCTGAGGACTAGTAGCATCACATGAAGTTGCAGGTCCTTGTCAACATGAGACACTTCTGAGATCTGTCCTTTGCAAGGGACACATTCATTAGCTTAACCTCTCTTCCAAGTCTTCAATGTTGGTTTTTCTCTTTGTGAGTATAAATATTGTATTCATGTCCAAAATGTTGGCTTTGACTTCTCTCTACTCCCTCAGGAATGACGTAAAGCTAAATTGCAGCTAAACAGTTTGAGATCTTGGGAGGAAAGTTGTAGGAGCGGTGCCCGAGGTTTAACTACTGCCAGTAACAATAGTGCGGAGGTTGTTAGTTGGATCACTTTGGGGTCCTGCAGTCTGGCTCATCATGTGATGTGTGTAATTGTTCTTGTAAAGCCTAAAGGTGGTGAAGCCAAATCTGGAAGTAAAGGGAAGAGATCTCAAGGTCCTGTCCACATTACCGCAGGGAGTGAACCAATCCCCATTGGAGAAGACGAGGATGATGATCTGGACCAAGAAACATTCAGCATAGTAAGTATTTTCCTTGGGAAATGGGAGGGCAATGGCAGAGATCCCAGCAAGGCAACCAGGGTTTGCTTACATATTATCCAAGGACATGTTTTAGGTGTCAGGATGCGAGCCCCCATCCAGTAGTCATGTCCTCTGGCCAGTCTAAGAGCATGGCAGAACAACCCTGTATGAGAGCTGTCCACCAGCCTCCTCTGTGCCTACCAGCTGGCTGCTGTAAATGACACTTCATCTGGAAGAAAATTCAAAGCTCTTCCAGCTCCTGATTCTCACCAAGCAATTACACTGCTAAAGGGTGCAGATAACTCCCTTCAAAAATCGGCTTTGCATGAGTACACGTGTTTATCCCCTCCTTCTGCCAGGGATGCCAGCCAGGGCAGAAGAGGGCAGTGTGTCAACAGAGCATGCAGAAGGGTGCTCATCTTTAGATAATCAGTTCCCACTGCTCATCTGACAGCCCTGGGTTAACAGAAGACCCTGCAGCCTAAACATTGTGGTCTCTCTCCTGTAGAAGCCAAGGAGCTGTTGGGGTTCATTCAGGCAGGGAAATCCAGGAGAGTTTTGAGAGGGACCTTGTATGGCTATAGGAGGTACGGAGTTGTCTGAGCTGTAAGCTCTTTCCTAGTTGTGTAAATGCTCTTGGAGCAAACATGCTTGCAAGGCTCGTTGTAAAAATAGCCTTTTAGTAAAAGTTATCACAGCAGAGTCTCCTTGGCCTGACTTGCACAGGGAAACGCTGAAATACCAGTTTTCAAAAACAGTTCTCTAAATGCAAATCTATGTATTCGCTGCAGGTCCTGTGTTATTTTTGTCTGGTTTCTTTTTCTTTAACTTTTCCTCTGGGATGTGTGAAAGGTCCAGTCAGGCAGCAGAAACCTCTCTGATTTTCTGTCTGTGCACAGCATGGATGTGCACAGCTGAAAAAAAGCTGATGCTTTCATCTCGTGTCTTCCAGTTTTGGTAAAAGCAATAGATTAAAATGAGCACAGATGGGGATGGCCAGGGAGGCTGTTGAGCGAGCACTCATTTGGCTGGGGCTGTCAGCTCAGCATGTCAGTTACGCTTCCCTGCTCGCTCTGGGGTCGGTGCAAGAGCAGACTGTGTGCGATTATGGTTTGCAAAGCAAAGTGTTCCTCTCTTAAAAGCAGGGGGCAGTGGAGATGGGGAGACTCTTATCTCTTCCTGATGATTTTCTGCAGCGTGTCTAACAAATTGCTCTTTTCATAGCTGATTTCTCCTTGCCTAATGGTCACATCAAGCTAATATCTCATGCTAATGAACTTCTAGCTCGCTCTGATTAACAAGGGAACAGTGTAGAGTCCTGCGCCAAATGAATCACTTTCCATTCTCTGTTGCTTTTTGAAGTGCAAGGAAAGGATGAGACCGGTCAAAAAAGCACTGAAGCAACTTGATAAGCCTGATAAGGGACTGACAGTTCAAGAACAGCTGGAGCACACACGCAACTGCCTCCTGAAAATTGGGGACCGCATCTCTGAGTGCCTTAAAGCCTACAGTGACCAGGATCATATCAAGCTATGGAGAAGGTGAAGAATCATTTTCTTTTCTTTGGCTGTCTGTGATGCTTTAAAATGGTAATCAGAGGCTGCTGGGTTTGATGTGGATGAGTGTGCCATTTGCCTCTTAATGTATACCCGTGAAATACTCCGTTCTTTAGCCTGCACAGTCCATGACCAGTCTCAGGTGAGGGTCTTGTCCCCAGCTTACATGGGTTCCACTTAAATTGATTTCAAAGCTAGTTTAGATACACCAGTACAAACTGTTTTATTTTACTGTTTTCCAGAGAGGTTAGAACTGATTTGGTGTTTGTTTGAAAGCAGTTGACAGTTAAACTGCTGATGTAGCAATTAATGGAAAATGTTCATGTCCTTCTAGGAACCTATGGATATTTGTGTCAAAATTCACAGAATTTGATGCCAGAAAACTGCATAAACTCTACAAGATGGCTCATAAGAAAAGATCCCAGGAAGAAGAGGTGAGATCTGAAGTGCCTTCCCTCTGGTCACTATCTTTGAAAGCTGTCTCACTTGAAGTGTCAATGCTTTCTGCCTCTTATCATGGGTTTTTCTTTTTTCATGTGATTTTTTGTTTTGTTTTGGGTTTTTTAACTTCTAAACAGTCTGGTTGTATTTGTCTCCTCTCTTGTGTGGTGTTTCTCCCTTCACCTAACAACACTGGTCACTTTGTCCTGGCTGTTCTGACCAAGAAAAAGAATTGCTTGATGTGGCACATTCTGTTGACTTGACCTTTAGAGTGAAAAGCCTGGGAGTGCTGCCCCATAGAGATAGAATGTAGAAGCAGAGCTGCATGGGGCACAACTGCCTGTCCTCTAGCACATTTGTACCATTGTCTTTCGTATCATGCTTGGGTATGAAAGAAGTGGGTGACCCAGAGCACGAGGAATCTGCAGAAAAGTCCCAGTCCTGACAGACAAGGCTGTTGCTTGTGTAGTCTGAGTCTTTTGATGGAAGAGCAGTTGAGCTGTAACTGCCTCTTCCACCTTGCAGGAGCAGAAGAAGAAGGAGGACATGTCCAGCATGAAGAAGCCATTCCGCCCAGAGCCTTCAGGCTCCAGCCGTGATTCTGTGATGTCCCAGTCTCATGTGCCTCACAATCCTCATTCCCAGAAGATCCATCTGCCCCCTTCCCATGCCCAGCAGCAGATGCACGGGCACCCACGTGACAATTATGGCCATCCAAACAAGAGACATTTCAGCAACACAGGTGAGCTTTGGCAAGCCAGGAGAAATCATCCCTTCTAACCTCATGGCTGTTTGCTTTTGGACACAGGTCCTTCTGGGACTTGTGGCTGGTCAGATTTAAAGGTGATGGGATGGAACATATATTACCACTTTGCTTATATCTGGACTAGAAAACCTGATGGTATAGTGATGAGAAGAGTATAAGAACAGGACATAAGAATATTGCTGAATTCTCAAGAAATTATAGTTATTGCTGTGACCCTTTCACTTTCTCCTCTCTAACTATGTAGGCCCAATTTTATTCTTCTAATTTCTTTATTATTATTCTAGAAAAGTAATTGCCTTAAACTAAATTATGAAAGACAAATCCTGGTGCTTTCCTCATTACAGACCGAGGAGAATGGCAAAGGGATCGAAAGTTCAACTATGGTGGCAACAGCAACCAGATGTGGGGTGGGGAGAGGCATCACCAGTATGAGCAGCACTGGTACAAGGACCACCACTATGGGGATCGGCGATCTCGTGGAGAGCCCCACCGGAGCTCTGGGAACTACAGACCAAATAACCTCTCCCGCAAGAGGCCATACGAACAGTACAACAGTGACCGAGACCACAGAGGCCACCGGGATTACTATGACAGGTGATTCCTTTTCCTCTCAAAGGCTGGGAGGAGTTTGCAGCAATGCAACCGCCCGCCATGGCCAGGCTTGCCTTGGGGAGCTGATCTCCATCTATTCGTTTTCTCTCTGCAGGCACCACCATGATTCCAAGCGTCGACGATCCGATGAGTTCAGGCCTCAGAACTACCACCAGCAGGACTTCCGACGGATGTCTGATCACAGGCCACCCATGGGATACCATGGCCAAGGACCTTCGGACCACTACCGGTCCTTCCACACAGACAAATCGGGAGATTACAAACAGCCTCTCCCACCACCTCACTCTGCAATGTCGGACCCTCGCTCTCCCCCCTCTCAGAAATCCCCCCATGATTCCAAATCACCTCTCGATCACAGGTCACCTCTGGATAGGTCATTAGAACAGAAAAACAATCCAGATTATAACTGGAACATTCGGAAAGCATAAAGTGACTGAGGGGGGAAAGAGCACGTCTAGAAATACTTGGTTTGATGCAACAGTGGCTGGTTTCTCCAAGCCAGCAACCAGAAACTCTGAACATGCTGCTATCATCCTGCTGGGTCAAGGAGGATTTGGGGGGAGTAGGTGGAGGAAGATTTTTCCCTAGCTCTCGTTTCTCATTTGGATTCCCATTTCCTTTCCTCTCTTCTACCATTGAACATTGGAAACAGCCTTGCTGCCTCATTCTTTGTTCTGTTTTTGGTTTTCCCCGGTCCAATGGACCCAAGGGAATTTTCCCCAGCCAGTGTTTCCCCAAACCAAGAAGGTGGATCGATGCTGCTTAGGATTGTGCAGAAGGCTGTGTGCCTGCTCTGACTTAATGTTGTGACAGATGCTGCTTTGGGATTGGTGATAAACTGGTTGAGCTGGCCTTTGTGTGTAACCAGCATAGGGCACTGGGAGGATATATGCAAGGAAGGGACAGGCGAGTCCCTCAGCAGCCAAGCTTGGTTGAAAGAGGGACTCGTCCCTGCAGAGTGACTCCAAAGGAGTTGGAGCCATGCTGGTGACAATCCATTGCTTTCCTGGCCACATTATCATTTCCGTGTCTTTATCCATTTCAAGAAACTGGCTCTGCTTTGATTGTTGGCATGTCCCCTGCAACAGAAGAGGGGTGGGGGGACTTTCCTCTCATCTCCAGGGCTGGAACTGGCAAGTCTTGACTCTGGTGGGCTTTGACAGATTTCTGTAGCAAAAGCTTAGTTCACTTCTAACCAGTAGAGAAGAGATTGGGGTGAGAACAGTATTCCCCAGTGGGCATGGATCAGGAATTCAACAGAACTCCTCTTCCCTTCTGATAAGGGTTGTTTGGATGGTCCAGGAACTTAACATACGCCGGCTGGGAACTGCAAGGTCAAAAGATGGCTCTCTGCATCCAGAGATCCTGCAGCTCCTAATCTCCTTTGACCCTGAAGCTCCTAATTTCCCTGCCCAGTGTTCCAGTCATTGAGCAAGTAATTTCTCTCTGTGCTTCGTGAAACAGTGATCACAAACCTTTACTGCAACCAAAGGGTAAGGGATGGTAGAGCAGAGTTAAACAGGGATCCAGCAAGCTGATCAGGACCTTCCTGCTGCCATTTCAGCAGTCGGCAGTAACTGAGCTGCTAAAGATCCCTGCTGAAAGGTCTTCTGTCTGTCTAAATTGAAAATGAGCCTGGGAGCTAAGCACTTAGGTGAGCAGGGAGAGAATGAAGAATTCAGGACTGGATCCTTAAAACCCCTTGGAACAAATGTCTTGGAGCCCAGCACGGCAGAGGGAAAAGTGGAGTCTGCAGCTCAGTGGACTTCAGATCAAACACTCCAAGTATTTGAGCCACAGCACGTGACCCAGAAGAGCGTCCAGCCTGGAGACTGGTGTGGTGACAGGGGTTGTGCACAGATTGCTGGCCAGAAGTAGCTTGGGTGATTATTTTTTATGTCTTAGGTCTCTGTTGATAGAGTCACATCCCTGGGGACCACAAAGCTCTCCCAACAGCTGGGTTGCCCAGAGTGTGGTGTCTGGGGATGTGTAATCTCCCAGAGCTCAGTATTAAAGACCAGGCTGGTACAGGCACCCCTTTTTAGTGGGGGACAGAAGCTGGGCCTCCTGTTAAGATGCCAGTATCTGACCCTAATAAGCTGTGATGTCCTTTCCCCGTACGTCTGGGAAGAGATGGCTGTTCAGGGCTGGCTTCCTGACTCCAGCCAGGGCTTGGAAGGTGCGCACGAAATGACACTAATACCCCCGTGCCCCCCCTCCAAGCAGCGCACCCCTTGAATTCGCTGCCGTCACTCGCTCCTTTCTGAGCCCGCTGCTTTACTGGGACACGTGGGAAGAGTTTTGCTCCCCTTTTGTTTTTACTTTTGCAAGATTGCCACCCAACGCAGGGCAGTTCTGCTTCCTTAGGGGCACTGCACTGCCCCGAGTGTTCCACTTGTGTTTACCTGTGCAGGAGGAGGTGAGGGCAAGTCTTCCACAGTCCCCCCTGGAGCTGCCGGGCGATGGGAGGTGTTGAGGTAACGCGTCTCCGCGGCGTTTCTCGCTAAGCTGTGATTGCAGGCGTGCTTGCTGTGGTATTCAACAGAGGTCCTTTCTTTTCAAAGGTATTAGCTTTTAATGTGAAAATGGAAGAAACCTCGGAGGGGCAAAGAGAGATGCTCTTTTTGTTCACCAAGCGGTGCTATCGTGATGGAAAGTTCGTGCCATACGCTTGTAGCAAAAGGTAGTACTGGCCAGACCAGTGTTACGGTTGGTGCAGGAAAACTTTGAACCCCAGCAAGAGGCATTTTCTGTGTGCAGACATGGGGGTTTCTGCTGGTCCTGGATTCCAGCTATGAGGTTGGTTGGGATTTCCTTCTTGTGCAACAGCAAAAGCTTTACCTGTAGCCACCAAAGAGCTGTCCCCACTATCATGTTAGCCTGATACTAAAGTCACGTACTTTTGTTCACTCATGGTGGGTGGATCTTTGATGGATTTGGCTTTAATGAAGCTGAAGAACTAGATTTGGGATAAAGTCCTCCCTGAGTGTGCACACACACACACACATGCATTTTATGTCCCCTAAACACAGGGACCATAACCAGACAGAGTCACTTGGATGTGAGTGGGATTGGAGGGGACAGGTCCACAGCCATAAACTTCACTGCGGTGTTTGTGTCAACTTGTGGTACAGCTCTTCCTTCCGAATCAGCTGCAGGATTCCCTCTAGTCTCTTTGCAGGAAAAAGTAGCAACTTGCTGGGGTTTATTTAAAAAAAAAAAAAAAAAAAAAAATGTTTTCAGCCTGACCACTTTGGAAATGGTGTAAAGTTGTGAATTCACATGATGAAAGTCCTGCAGACTGAAACCTGCTGCAGGGACAGGTGATGTGGTGCCCAACCAAAATGGATGCTTAATGGAAGTCCTTATGTGAACAGTTTTAAGTGATCCACACAAAAATACTATTCTGCTTTCACCCGTTTCCTCCTGACCTCCACCTCCCCTCTGGGGAGAGAAGGACTCTTACTGTAAAAATGTGGACTTTTAAAACCTGTTGACTAAAAACAGTAATTAATATTAATTTATATTTGTGAAAAAAATGCCACTGTCCTAGTGATTTCTGATGTAAATATGTTGTTTATATAGTATGTATTAAATTTTCCTACATTGTAAAACTGCTGTACTTTTGATTCTTGTATATTAAAAAGTGTTACTGAGATTTTCAGAACCGTGCCAGCGTGGTGTGTCTGTGTCAGGTGGAAGCACAGGGCAAGAACCTGGACCTGGGGCTGTTACGGGATCCCAGGGCCCTTTCCTGCCAGCCACGGGCACGCCACAATGGGTATTTTCAGTGTGCAGGAATAAACATGTTCTTCTTGGCTGTTTTACACAGTTTCACGGTCTGTGGTGATAGTGACTTGGAAACCCCTTTGGATGGGAATTTCCACCTGATCAGGAGAAGCTGGGCATTTCCTCACCCTGTTTTCACCAGGATTTCACTGGGATGATACTGATTGTTTACATGTTTGTCCAACCACTGTCTCTTTCTGGATCTCTGGGGGTCTGTAAACTATTTTTTTTTTTTGACCCTTTCTCGATAAGTTTTCCCTTTTTCTAGGAAAAGTTCTGCTCCCACTGTGTCAGTGGAGTTCTCTGTCCCCAGCCTCTCCCCCCGCTCCCTGGGTGAGATGTGATGGCATCCTGCAGGTTGCTTTGCTTTGGTTTTTACCTACCACCCACCCACACTGAGGCCCACGTGGCAAGCTGTGGTGCAGGGATTGAAACCATTTCTCCCAGGTTACAAGAGCTCCTTGTAAAAAGGGCTTTCCATACCTGTAGCCACTGGGTCCAGCCCTTTTCTCAGCTGAGCCAAGTTTCAGCCAAGAGTGAAATTTCACAGCTGAGTTACATGCCCCTGAAAAATTGATTTCCTCATGGAAAGAGGGAGTGGCTGTTAGCTGGGGGGCTGTGGCAGGGAGAGGGGGCTCAGCTGGAAGGGAGGCACACGGGGACCTATGGGGACCTGGTGTGGGTGTCCCCCCTTGGAGCAAAGGGGGTGAACCGATGTGAGGCAGGTGATCTTTTTAACTCAGCACTGACTCATCTTTTATCCAGGGGTACCCACAGGAAAGCTGGAGAAGCAGGGGCCTGAGCAGCCAGAGCAGTGGTGCAGGTAAGAATACAGGCACCCTGGTGCTGGGGGACATTGGCATCGGCTCCCCTGCACCCCCCTGCCAACCCGTGTGTGCAGCACCACTCTGCAAACAGATCCTGAGATCGTCAGAGCTGATGGGGACATGTCCTGTGGTGCAGCCTCCCACATCTCTGCAGGTCAGTCAGTCCTATGGGAGTGTCCCCTCCATAAGGACAGGGTCCGTGCAGCGCTGCAGCTGTCTAAGGGTGCTGGGCTGTGTTCACCCTGCGCGGGCTCCGTGGTCACTGCCGTGGGCTTATCTCAGTGAGGGTGAGCAACTGCCTGAGGTGGTTGGCAAAAGCTGTTGTGCAGCTGCAGCGAGCAGGACCCCCCCAGCCCTGCCTCACACCCAGCCCAGTGAGGGGATGGGGAGGCCAAGAGGACCTCCTTTTGCTTTTTGCCGTGTCAAAGCAGACCCTCTAGAGGGCAGCTGGTTCCCAGCAAAAGGATGGGATTTTTTGGTGAACAATATTCTGTAGCTGTGGGTATTCCCAGACAGCTGGATGTGAACAGTGGCCGGGTGGCCACCATGACCCTGCTCACCTCAAGTGGTTGATCTAAAGCTCAGAGCAGCCAAGGCCAGGGGATGGGCAGGCACAGCCATAATGGGGCTTGAAACCATACCTGAGACATCAGGCTGTGGCACTTGACCAGCCCTCCACCACAGGATCATGTACTTCAGAGGGGTAGGATGAAATGGGACCTGGACTCCAGGGGCTGCCTGCAGAAGCTGGGGCTGTACCATCCTGGAGAGCAATTTGAACCTCTCAGGGTTGTCATAGGGTCATTGCTAACACCACTGCTTCCCTGCCCTGGTGTCCTGGGCCTTCTCCATTCACCTTCTGGGGAAGCTCCAGTGCCACACCACTCATGAGGATGGGGCATCCTGGACACTCAGTGGTCACCAACCCCTTACATCAGCACTTGGTCCCACCAGAAGATGCAGGTGTGCTCTTGCTGCCTACATGCTGCCTAAGGCTGGTGAGCAGGGGACCACTGGTGACCTCCTGTCAGGGCAGTGAGTGAGGGAGAGCCCCCCAGCCCTGGGCAGTTTTTACATGATTTGTAGACTTGGCTAAAGCTGAGCTCTTATGAGCTGGTGCAAGTGGTGGCAGAGGGAGTAGATGCAGCTCTTTCCAAAAGCTGCCCGTTCTTCAGGGCTCTAGAGGAACAGGTTGGGGCTCAGATCTCTCGTGTTGGTTGTTTGTGCATGGATTTGCCCAAATAATGTGTATTTTTAGTTGGTGTCAGTGTCCCACTTGGCCTCGGCATCTCCCTGGCCCCAGCTGCTGGGCCAAGGAGTCCTTCAGGTTTTCAAAAAAGGAAATGTAACAAAAACTGCAGTTTTGTTTTCCCTCATTAGAGGGCAGTAACAGACCCAAATGGGGCCGAGAGTGATGTGAGATCGTGAGAAAGGGAAATGATTGGGGTGCACATCCCAGCTTCTGGGGTGAGCAGGGAAAAGGCAATGGTACCTTCTTGGATCCATTGCTGCACATCTCCCTCCCCAGTGAGGTGCGGCTCCAATAGTTTATTATGTGTATGTGGGGGGTGGGCCAGAGGACCAGAGACCGAACAACAATACCCAAGTTGTTTTGGTTGGGGATTTTATTACTAGAGGACAAC